>JXSR01S000826.1:5303-21900 GCA_000969725.1 Ophiothrix spiculata | reverse complement strand
TCAAATCATGTGTGCAATATTTATAAGCAATAAATTAACAAATACAAAAGTAGTATGATATATCTTTTCCAAGCCTAATGTTGGAGATGCAAAAAATCTTAGTACATACTTTGTGTGTGATGCATCTGACCATGTTTGTGATCAATCCCACCTGCATCCTAGTGATTCCCTTACCTTAACACTGCGTTGCCCAATGTGCACACACAGTCAGGCAGCATATTATTTGTCAATAATTAGGCCAAAAAAAAAATTGTTATGTTGCCCTCAGCGACCGACCCTATTAAAAAATTTAAAAAAATATATATTAGGGTCGAGAAAGCACCCAATTTTGCTCAGATCGTGTGTTTTTTGAGAAAATAGTGGAAAATGCACCCAAATTTGGTACTTTTAAAAAAAATGTTTTTCCGACCGACTCAATTTTTCAGAAATCCCACTTGAGGGCAACACAACAATTAATTTTTTTTGGCCTTATCGAGGTGCTATGATAAACATTTTGTATAGTTTCATTGTTAACTTATATGAAAAATGTAAAAGTGAAAGAAAATCAGTATTTGATTTATTTAAAAAAATGTATATAGTAAAGATATCTTTTGAAAAAAGATAATGAAATAGCTATTATGACTTATATGTTGGATACTCAATTGTTGTTTGTTGTTGTTGTTATGTTTTCATAAATAATTCAAATAACATGAGCTGCTTTTACAGGGCCTTAAATTATATGCACAGATTGGCCTGCTGGACTTTAAAAATTTCAGTGATATGCTGGACTAATTTTGTGACTATAGTACTTTGTCAAGTTATGTGTCAGCCATGAAAAAAAAAATGGATGCAAAACAGTCAGTATCTATAATTTATATCAATATGAATTCATTTATACTTTAGTAGCTAACCATTTTGTATCCAGTTTCATCTTTCTTTTATGGCTATACTGTGATGTAATGTAAAACTTTTTAAGATTTTTGAACCAAAATATTGCTCGTATTTTTCTCATAGCCCATGTGAAATTTCACAACTGAGTTATGTTCCGTTTTGTCTAGTTATGGTAACCATAATTAATTCTATACTAACATATAGGAAGCTCTGAAATAAAAAAACAAACTTGCCTATAAAATCAAAATTGTTTGACCGATTCAGCTAAAATTTGAAATTTAGACCTCTTGAGTAGTCATCTTTCATATGACTAAAACTAAATTTTGAAAAACCGGACCTAGCTCCTTTAAGTGAAATTTTGTATCACAGATAACTATATTTTCCTCAACCAATATCAATTGTCGTATTTTGTGTGGTTTGTAAGATTTGTAGCTGAATCTTAAATTTTGAAAGTTTTGCATTTCAAAATGTTACAAAAGGTCTTTTTATAGCAATAGTAATTTAAGTAACTCGAAGCTCTAGTTCTCGGACCAAAAGCACATGTGACTTTCAAGAGTAAAGTTTTGCTGATGTTTTCAAAAAACCTTTTTTCAGAGATTCAAAATAATACCCTTTTTCAGAGATTCAAAATAATACCTGGACTTATATATTGGTCTTTTAACATTTAAATTACTATAATTTTGTATGTTTGTAGTTAAATTGTTCACCATGTTAATTTGTAGTTTAATTGTTCACTAGTGCCAAATTAGGGGACCATTTTTACCACTGTGTTGAATGATACATACATTTATTAAGGAGATTGCTATAGCGTGTTTAGTATCCTTTTACAATATTGTTCAATCAATTCAATTCACTTTCCAACTCGTGATTTCAAAGACATAAGTTGTTTGCAGAATCTTTTATCACTTTCATCTACAAATTGTATTCCAACTGATAGTCACAGTACTATTGAGCAGCTGTAATATACCCACCATAGAATAATGTCAGGGTTGAAACACTTCAAACTTTTTACATGATTTTTCAAATGAGTATTTCACATAAGGCTGTAGACCTTATATTTGAAGTGAAGTGAATGGTCACAAATTACATATTTTGAAAAAAGTGCTTGTTTAATTAAACCACCCTTATCACTATGCATTGGTAATCATAATTTTGTTTATTCACAGTGGCATAGTGATCGGGAGGCAAGGGGGGGGGGGGGGAGAAAGATTCAGAGTGGCATAGTGCAAGGGAGAGGCAAGGGGAAGTTGCCCCGTACACCATCTCTGGGGGTGCCAAATAGTCACCACATAAAAACTAATTGTGCCAATGTTTGATACAATGATGGTATACATCTGAAATTAGCCAATGCAGGCCTATTAAATGCCATTACTTTTCAGCCAAATTAAGCAAATTTACCAGACTTCATGCGCATATAGAAAACTTCAGCAGAAATTACCCATTTTAGCAAAAAAAAAAAATATTTTTCAAAGCTGATGGATTTTTTGGGTGTACTTTTTGCCATATTAATAAGGGGTCTAGTTTCTCTTCTTGCCCTGACGTCAGACAACCTTACTACGCCACTGTTTATGAACAAATTGAAATGTAATTATTCAGTTTTTAATATTTATGTTGTAACGGTACTTAAGTTATTTAAAGGTTCAACAATTCTACAATGAAGAATTAAATGATTTTGCATAAAACCATTACCTTCACATACCTGCCAACCTGTAAATATGTAAAAGTGGACTTTGCAACCAAAAAAGTATATTATTTCACTAAAAAGTATATTTCGCACACAAAAGTACCCAAAGTTATGTAATTTCACAGATTCAGAAATCTTATTTAGTAAGATTTTCTGCAGTCATAAGCCAAAAAATCTTACTAAATAAGATTAAATCTTGCTAGTTGGCAGGTATGCGTTTTATTTGTATTCCAAAATATTCATTGGCATCAAAATTAAAATTATAGAATGATTTGCATTCAAAAGTCTAGAATATCTAATTTTATATTTTTATACAAGTCTACAAAAGATTTTGCAATAATAAAGACATTAAATACAACTGATTAAAAAATACATTTTTGTACAATTGATTAATTTATTCATTATATCTGCTTCCATACGCTGTGGAAGTTGTGACGTCATAAATTATGCAAATCACCCAACACGTGCAATCTTGTTCCAAACAAATGATCATGTCCAGATTAGTTCCACTGATCACAAATATTAATAGGCGTACATATATACATACGAAAATCAGACCATCTTTTCACTCGCATTTTGTGCACAAACTGAAAAAAACAATGACAGGGATAACCTTCTGGTCCATTATTTGACTATTTTCTATCCCACATTACTGTAATCTATGCTTATTTTTGCTTCGTTTGGATTCAAGAGTATTAAAACTAAAATTATTCCCCATATAGTTGGAGCTCAAATGAAGGGTCCGTTCTCGGATCGAGCGTTTGAGAGTGTTTTTCCATAGATTTTTGGATGCTGAATAGACTTAACTTGTGGTAAAAATGCCCACCACGTGTGTTTGAAACCGGGTCGCAGGTGTTGGGCTAATTATCATAAATATGACATCACTACTTCCACGGTGTACGGAAAGATTTGTTGCAGTTGTTTAAGGGGTAATGTTATGAGTTTATTAATTTATATCTTTATGGTGGAAATTGACTGGAATTTGTTCCAAGAGCTGCCTTAGAATGGAATGCATCATATCAAATTCTTGGAAAAAATGTACGAGGGGATATCAAAAAGTTTTCAAGATCACCCACAAGGGAAAGAGCTTTATCAATTAAATTTTGACAGAATAGTCACTCATCCTTTTGTACATTGTGATGCAAAAATGGTGTAATTATTATTTTGCTCACTTTACAACTGGCGATAGATGAGAAATTGGCACACCCGCCATTATTAAGTCAATGCATTTAAAGAGTTGCAGTGCCTAATAAATTCATTTTGACACCCATAAACTCATAATTGTTTCGTCGGTCACATCACATACTGTTCTATATGACAAAAGATGCATTTCGAGAAAAGCGCATTTGAAAATTCATACGTAGACTGTGTCATAGAAGAATCTTTGCACTTAAGTTTTCTTCTGATACTAATATTTTTTTTTTAAAGAGACTTCAATGTTTGTATTATGTTTAATTTCAAATAAAAATACTAATTAAAACCCTATTTAATATAGCTTTGAACTTATAGATCTCCATGTGAAAATGCTTTTTTTACATTTAGCGATCTTTTTAGTACAGTAATTGAATACGTCAAACTGAGCTATATGATATAGATCTGTATGTGAACATTTTTTTCATCACAAAGTTGAAATAGCGCACCATATAGATCTGTACGTGATGCGTTAATTACTCTATACTTTAGTACGTGATTTTTGCATATAGTGCAGTTTGTGAATTAAACGCTAAATTGAAGTAGAACGCATATAGACCAAAAATTATTAATTAGTTCTTGTTAATTAGGCTAAATTACAGCCTGTAACTTGGTAGTTATGAAGAAATCATCAATATATCAATCCAGACAAATTTTCTCAAAAAAGTCAAAAATGTCATATAGACCGGTGTGTGATGCGACCGACGGTTTGATACCACAGTATAGGTAGGTCTCTTCTTTTCACTGATACAAAATTAATAGAAATTGGTCAAAAGATGACATTGCAATGCCAACATAATACATGGCAGACAGAAAAAGTAGTTCTTGTGCCAAAATACAAAATGATTTTTCCCCACTGAAGATCTCTACAATGGCGGCCTGTGTACAGTCAGTTTAAAGTTAAAGAAATGGCTTTCTTTGCACTGTGACTACGTAAAGACGTCCCAAGGATTGCATAATAAAATTACATTCCTGGCTCTATTTCTTCTGGTAGATCTTTAGAACTTTTTGATACCACCTCGTATATATTTCTTTGGACACTCAACAGCGCCTTGAGGCCTTCGGGTAATCAGCGGGCGGTATTAGTACCCTCCGTTTTTATTATTAAATAAAAATGACAACAACCAAGGCCATTAAGAGCATTTCATAGCTGTACATAGTATTTTTTATTCCACTTGTCTCAAAACAATAAATTGAAAAAAAAAAGTAAAAAATAAAATATATAAAAGATTTATTTATCACATATATAAAGTGAGACTGATACCAAGGGTTGAGAGCCACAAGGCTGTATTTGCATAGTCCATCTAGATGGACTATATTTGCAAGGCAACAATCCCTAGAACAAGGGTTTCAAGACCTGATGGTGCATACAAGATGAACTATGGCACATGCCCAGGGCCCTATATTTTTTTTTCGTAGTAAACATTTGTATCTAGGCACATCATAGTCGCATACCAGGTTCGTTATCGATTGTAGATTATATTGTTGTTTAATAAGGTATAATATCTATTATGTGTATCACATCAATATTATCGATTTATTCTAATAAGTTCATTGAGGTGTAAAAAAATTTCTGGCACCTCAATCCTCGGTAGTCTAGTGGTTATATCAGGTCGCTCATAGTCATGTGTTACTGGTTCGAATCCCATTACTGCTTTATGTTAAATAAAGATACAACTTTTATTGTTATTTTAAAATATCAAAGTTTTAAAACTCAATATACTGCTATGTATGAGGCCCATAGCAAATGTTGACTACGGAAAAAAATAGAGCCCTGGGCATGTACCATATAAATAATTGACGAATGATTGTATAATGTGAAAAGACCCATTGGGTCTTGAAATGTTGAAATGCAGACACAGCCTTGTGGTACTCGACCCTCGATTTGATGATCACAATGAAAGTGTTACGATCTTCATAATTTTTAACAATACATTATTGTGGGATAGTGTTCAAACTTTTACACATACATGTGATTAGTAAAAATAATTGAGCGACTGGCAATTCTGAAAAAAAAACTTATATAGAGCTGTAATCTGTTGTTATAGAAAGCAATTTGCTAATGCATAGCAAGAGTTTTAAGGGGTTTTCTTAGAGATGCAGTTGCTTATGACTGGTCATCCTTAACAAAATTAACCCCACTAATAAACACTGTAATAATGATTTGGAGTTGAAATTACATAGAACATTAAAGTGGGTCGTTTTGCTAAAAATACATAAAAATTTACAAAAAAAACCTATTAAAGGAGCTTGGTCCGATTGCCTCAACTTTTTTTATTTGAGCACGCAAAACGAATGCAAACATTTTTTTGATTTCTTACTATTTATGAAAAAAATTGTTATCCCACAGTCGTAAGCAACTGAATCTCAGAGAAAACCCCTTAAAATACTGAATATATCCAAAACTGCATAACAGAATGGTGATCAACCCCTCCAAGACTTTAAATACAGATAAATAAAATGCTTACCAACAGTAAAGCTGAATTCATACACGTGACGCATTGGGTTTGGAAGTGCACGGAGCATGTGTACATTGTAGTTTTGAGCAGAAAATTCAATGTACACATGCTCCATGGACCATGTGTTTCAAAACGCAATGCGTAATGAGTATGAATTCAGCTTACAGGGGCATTGGACAAGTTCAGCATCAACCCCAAACTTTTCCCTAAACATTTTGAGATTTATACATCATTTGAAGTATTAGCGGTAATAATGACAGCATACAAAGTTTCATTGTCAAACTCAAACCCAATATACCAAAATATTTAGACTTTCTCTTATTTTTAATTATCGTTGTCGACAACGATAAATACTGCCCTCTATAGTTGAATTTCTAGAATTGGCCTTTACAGGAGATCTAATGAAAATTCAACATTTCTTTTGATTTTCCTGCAATCTATGATGTGAAAGGAATGTTTTACAAACAAATCTTTGGCTCTTTCTCATTGTATAACATCAATACATACGTTTAGAGAATAGCCTCATACCCAAAATCAACAAATAAAACGAAATTCAAATTTTTGACTTCTTTGAAGGTGTTGATCAAAATTTTCCCGATATCTGGTAATTGACTGTTAGGAAGAGCAAATCATCCACAAACAAAATTTCAAAATGTTGTCCAATGCCCCTTTAAGTTGTACAACTATAGCATATTCAAACTGACAATAACAAATGTAATGAAACTTGACAAAAATGGAATGTATATAATACCCCATAGAGATTCCTGACCTCTAATTGGTTAAAAGTGGGGCTTGGATTCAACTCTACCCTTATATCAGTTTATTAGGCCCAAGACATATTTTCACTAGGCCAGTTCGCTAAATTTGCATTGTGTATCTGGAGCATTGCACATGTGACTATAAGCATTCTTGGTTAAACGCATTCAACAATGTGTAAGCTAGTTATCGACACGGCAGGGTCAACATTGAAAATAGAAATAGATATATGGTAAATCATCATCAGGCATTTCTATGTTTTGAAACAACCAGCTGACAAAAAAGCTGGGGGAAATCTGGAATCACAGTTTAATTTATAACATATGCGTACTAACCACTGGTGGTGCGAATTTCAAATGAAACTTTGTAGGTAAATCATATTGCACATCTTTGAAATTCTATGCGTATTAGGAGATGAAAATATCTTTCATTTTTCTAAACACAACTAGCTAAACAAAGTAATAATTGGTTCTTGCATAAGTAACTGTAATACCAAGGCAATGAGAGGGACCATGCAGCTCCTCCTACCAGGCCTGGAAAAATGTAAATTTCCCAGTAACCAATAACTGAGATTTCCACATTTCCCACATTAAATGGCTGCAAAGCTTACAAATTTCCCGCGATCTTCCTGAATTTCCAGGCTGCCAGGTGGCCGAGTTACCCAGTTTTTCCAGGCCTGCCTCCTACGGTGTAAAGAATCTCAGGTCTAATGCATAATATGAAACTTGGAACAGGAATTCAATCTATTACTTTAGTATCGGCAGTCGGTATTGGGTTAGTATGACACAACAGTCATGGCTGCATAAATATATTTCTGGGATGTTCTGTACAGGGACCTGCAGTAATGATCCTTGGATGAGGCATGTCAATCAAGCAGTCATCTTCAGTTTACTGCATGGCAAAACTGACATTCAAATGATGTTGTGTCATTACATTGTCTACATCTTCACCTCATGTGTCTTCTGTGTTATGTTCGCTGGATCATGATTTGAAATTTACCTGCAGGGTAACAAAGCACATTATTAAAAGACATAGTTAAAAATACTACATATTATGCACAGTAGGCACTGGCATAACCAGAAGGGGCAATTGCCCCCCCCCCCCTGAAAGAAGCCTTTCCCCCTTCTTGCCCCCCACCCCCTGAAAAAATCAAGAAAAGTATAGGTCAGATTGAAATTACTAGTACCACTCCTTTTTAGCATATAGTGTGCCCCCAAATGGTTTATTTTTTCACTCCAGTGCCATCAGTTCATACTAAATTACTATCTTTTTTCGTAATTGTAACAAAGTTTCACAATTTTGCGCACTTCGCGCGCACATCAAAAATCATAGCAATTTAGCGCTGAAATTGCAAAATTTGCATCTAAAAAGTAAGAAATTTACTCCTTTTAAAAAAAAACAAGACTAAAAACGTCATTTTTTACATAAGAAGCTTTGCCCCCTTTGATGAAAATGTCTGGCTACGCCACTGATTATGCAAAATCATCCACCATGATAACACATCAGGTCTGATAACACATCATCTGACCCTAAAATATACATGAGCCAAGAAATATAAAAAGAATCATAAAATTATACCAATAACAATTGTTTTTGAGCCACATATATGGTGAAATTATATGTGCATGGTTTGATTTTTTTTTCACAGTTTGGTTTTCAGATGAAGCTATTTTGTACTTCGCTATCTCCTATGCTTTGTAGTGCAAGGCCAAAAAAAGAAACAAGTCAGTTTCCTGTAGCAGGTCTGAAAATTGCAATACGCAATTCAGTTTTTTATTTTTGTTTTTACAATTCTTGAAAACGCAATGCACATCGTCTTTTTGCCAGTTAATTGCTCAATGTGCCACTTTTTCCCAATTTGCATGTGAAGGAATATTGGCAAAATTATAGTCTAGTTCAGAAGTCAAAGGAGATCTGAATTGAAGTTTTGTTTGTTTCACAAAGTAGTCCGATGATACCAGTAAGTTTTTTGAGTGAATATTTCTTTCCCACTATCGGGATTTGTCATTTTTGTCACTATTTTTTATACAAATATCAGAGGAAAAAAAGTTATGTGTGAATTAAGACCGTTAAAAAGGGATGCGCACAGGCCACAGGGAAACAGATTTGTTTCTTTTTTGGCTAATCTTACTTTGATTTAAATTGGCATCATTGCCCTCATTCTGAATGTGCTTAGGTTTCAACCAAGAAATTTTTATAGGGGAACCGATATTCTCCCCCCATCTTGTGTCGCTCATGGAGCAGAGTTAATTCAGGGATGGTTATGGCTTTTTGTAATTTTGCCTGAATTTGCCTGAAAATATGAATTTCCCAATACTTTTGTACAGCGAAGATCCAAGCATTTTTGCCTGAATTCAGGCAAAAACCTGAAGATAATCATGCCTGGTTATATAGCTCTGGATATATGTTCACTTGACGCATGTACAGTGTGTGCATTTTGTTTCACACGCAAACCGTGTCTGCGTTTCAAGTAGCATGTACACACAAACCGTGTCTGCGTTTAAAGTAGCATGTATTGCGACTTGCTCTGATCAAAGTTCACCAATTTTCCCGCTAATCCGTTACAAGGCCCTTGAAGTGTGGCACGCGGAGCCGTAAAATGCCGGTGGTACATTAACTCGCCCTCCATGAGTGACAATCCAAGATGGCTGCCGTCCCATAGGATTTACACGGCGGTGAAATCAAAATGGCGGTACCGGTTCCCCTATAAAACTTCCTTGGTCCCAACCTACAAGCAGATAAGCTTCATAAGCACATGTGCCTCTCTTTGAATGCCATCAAGGACAGTCACCTACATATTTTGAAGTTTGGCTTGAATATCAGCAGTCAATATGTTACAAGCAAATGTGTCTGAAAACATTTAAAATAAACATGATCTTCATTGTGGTAAAAGTTTCAGTTCATACTATTTTGCCCACATCTCTTTTAAGGAAACATAATTCTGGTGTAAAAACTGGTACCTTTCTACGTTGATGTAACATTTAAACACATATTTCTAAAACATAACTTACACAACAAATTAAACATAATGCCAAAAAAAAGTTGTTTGGTTGTCCTCCACCGCCCGCCCCTATTTTTCGAAACTGGAAAAAAGTTTTTACTGTACAAAAGTATACCACACCTAATTTTCAGATTTAAGGTTTTTTTCTTTGAGAATTTTGATCATTTGAAAATATTTTTTATGTTCTTGTTTTGATTCTGTTTACATAAAATACTATTTTTAAACTTGTAGTTCAGTACAGTAGACTTATTTGCATATTTATAGAGGCCATAAGGCGAAAAAAAAAATTGTTTGATTGCCCTTTCACCTCCAAAAAAATTTGGGTCGGTAGGTCTCTTTCCTTTTTTTTTTTTTCCTTCACAGACAGTACGTGTGGGCTGATGTTGTTGCTCAGCTATCTCATTCTCAACACATTTGTATCTGATATGGCGATATTTCAAGTCATGTATTACACGTATAAATTCGTTTTCATTCACAGTTTGCCATGGTCCATTTGGGCCCTTTGAAACACCAATCTCAGCTATCAGGACTCTCTCAGAAACACCCAAATTCTTGAACAATCCTTTAAATGTCTCTTCGAGGTCGACAGTGCATACTTTACTGCAAAGAATCGTAGCTCCTTTGACAGCCGTATACGATACAGCATACCCGTAAGCCGCCATGTTGTTATACGAATTCTACCAATCGATTCATGCATAAATATTTATCGCGCAACAGAAGTAAATGCTTAATACAAAATATGTTATTATATTTTTATTTTTTAACGCTTACAAGTTATAAAAATATTTAGTTTTCTAAATTCAAATCAAATTAAACTTATAAAAAATGTATTATTTATATTTTGCAATATTTTACCTGGTTAATTTTAACCATACATGTGCACGAATCGCCCGTTGAAACCTAGTTACTTTCAAACACATTCAGACACGATACGGAGCGCAGCTTGGCAAATTTAGCTACGATATGCGGGGGTTTATTTCAAGTTTACGATGTTTTCGACAGTTTTAAAACAACATTTTAGAGAAAGTAAGTGACTTACACCCATAAAACTTCAAAAATTGCGAATTCTGGTTCTCAAAAAAAAAAAAAAAAAACGACCAGGATTTTTCCAAACAATTTATTCTTTTTTTGGGCCCAAGAATTGTACCTATTCTACTTACATGCTGGCATTGTGCTAACTTCAGCTGTCACTACACAAGTCATTCCTACATTAGATAAAGCACCTCGGATCAAACCACATGTAAATGCTAAGTACTGGGAATAGAGACATAAAGATGGAGTCAGTGAGTAGGCCTACAGGAGACTTAAGAATCTGTATCTTGTGGGCATATTTTCAAAAGGATAAACATTTGTCTCTTTAGAGAATTTTCAATAATCTACCAGCTTACATTAAGGTCTTTTGACAATTACCTCTCTTATGGACAGATTATTTTTACCCTGAAATGATAGAGCAGGTAAGAATCAATACATGCTATATCGAAAAGGTGGACTTTGCGACAAAACACTTTTCAAAATACAGGTGGAAATAGGTAGCAAAAAATAAAGAAATAATAAAAAATTTCCAGCAGATTTTCTGTTGTAAAATTTGATCGCCTTGATCAATTTCAACAAATAAGGTGTCATTTTAAAGCTTAGAAAAAGCTGCAACAGATGAAAGGATAAAATCCAGATTGATATCATCTGCAAAGTCCCCCCTTTCGGTGTGAGCCATCACAATAGCAATTTTTTTCACATAAAATAAAATTGCAGTTTAAAACACGTCCAAAACATTATTTACCTTACCAGGCTTTATTGTAAATTATAAGTTAAAGGGGAAGGCAACTATTATTTACCAGTACTGATGTTTCTTCTAAAGATTCATATTATGTTATTTTGCACCCATAACTGTTATACCCTGGTCACATAACCTTGCGGTTAGGTTACAATGTGTTTACAGCGTCATACCAGGTAGATTTCAGCAGACACCAATCGGTGTCCACGGTGTTAGTAAGCCATAGATGCCATGTTAGATGCCGGAAGCATGTCGCATGAATCTAATTCTGAGTTAAACCCTTGCGGCTTGTATACGATGTCTTCACTTATACTCTAATGCCCGACCGGGCATTGCAAGAGCTTGTAAGCATTCAACGGTGTCATACTGATGTCATTGTGACTTCTTTCGGCTTACAAGACACCGGTCGGCGACTGGTGGTTATGTGACCAGGGTGTTAGGCTCCCTCTCCTCCCCATTCCTAACCCAAGCTTCTAACTTACCCTAGGAACAGCTTCTATATACTGCTTGCCAGCTGACATTGGTGCTAATAACTTGAAATTATTATCTTGTAATACATACACACCCTGCAGAAACAATCAATAAAGATGATGATACATCACTGACCAAATTAAAGGGAGATTGGCATTGACTACCATATGATCAAAACAATCATAAGGAAGATGAAACAATGTAAAATTGCACACCATTTAATGAGAATTACCAAAACACATAAAATTCATCAAGTTTGAAGTTGAATTTTCTTTTGCTTATTCTGTTTTAGATGTAATTGCTTTTAACAGTTGTATTGATAGAACACAGGTGCTTGTTCAAATGGGAGGGACATGCGTCTTGATTTTTGGATTTACTGTTTTCTGTTCATGAGGCTTCACTAAAATAATCAAAATGTGCAGACCTTGCCTAGCTCTATCAGAGATTGATTCATATTTGTGATAGGTTTTCCATTGGTGTAGTCAGAAGGCTGTACAGGGAGCTCGCACCTGCAAAATTAGTTAGTCTATTTTTACCAACTAGATACCGGTATAGAATTATCCACACCATGGCTAAAAATGGTGTTTTTTTAATATTACAAGACTACAATCCCGGTCAAAAGTCTTTGCGCACCTGTTACATCAGACAAAATAGCCTTGTTTATATCAAATTATCCAATATTTTCCTTAAAATCCTGTTTTTGTACAAGCTATATTTATCTAACATTGATAAATCAATCCCTCTTGCGATTTTTGACCTTCCGTAACCACTGGAATTTATAATTTTCTAAACCGTCTCAAAACCCCACGTAAATTTCCCATAGAGCTGAACCTACTTAATTATTCATAAGCTATTTTTTGCCATGTAAAGCTATAGGAGATTTTCACGTCTTTTAGACGTAGAAATTTACACAAATACGCAGTAATTTATTTAAACTTTTGTTCATGCGCAAATGAAAGGAATTGGTTCCAGAAATATACAAATGTTAATTTATGCCAACACCGTGATAATTAAATGACTCAATTTGTTTTAATCGCTTTGTTATTTCAAGGCTTGATTTGGTAAACATATAGTTAACGAATCATTGAGCATCAGCTAAAAGACTTCAAGTCATATTAAAGGGCCTCTTATTGTTCATACAAGACAGCAGTAGGTATGTCCACCAACCTGACTATTGGTCTCAAGGCCATCTACTTGATATCAATCGAATGTATTAGCCATGTATATATGACCAATGACCAATGACCAAGCAATATGCAAGCGTGAATGTCCATTACATTACAAATACATTATCCTAAGTAGAGCCCTAGAGTATTCAAAAGATTACTTTAATGATTTCTACATAATAAAGTCACAAACCTTTGAAATTGATCATGGGGAACGTTGTTGAGCCTTCTTATAAATAATTCAACTGATTCAGTTTTAACATTTAAAAATAATCATCAAATAAGTTTGTGCAGTCCTTGTTCTTATGGTATTGACATTAATATAACAGAACGAATCGTTACCTGCATGTCCACCACTCTTTCAAAATGTTCATAGAGTGTCTTTAATTCAATGGTTCCCGGTAATTTATCTATGCATCTTCTTTAAATCAAATTTTTGCTTCCGAAACAAACAGAAAAAACAGCTAGAAATTGCTTTAAATATAATCTTGTTCATGCTTTTTAAACGTTTCAATATTTACACAACCTATTCCTTTCGTTTGCGCATAAACAAAAGTCTAAATAAATAACTGCGCATTTGTGTAAAATTCCACGTCTATAAGACGCAAAAATCTCCTATAGCTTTACATGGAGAAAAATTGCTTATGAATAATTAAGTAGCTTCAGCTCTATGGGAAATTTACGTGGGGTTTTGAGACGGTTTAGAAAATGATAAATTCCAGAGGTTACGGAAGGTCAATAATCGCAAAGAGTGGTTGATTTATCAATGTTAGATAAATATAGCATGTACACAAACATGATTTTAACGAAAAAATTGGATGATTTGATATAAACAAGGCTATTTTGTCTGATGTAACAGGTGCGCAAAGACTTTTGACCGGGAGTGTATCTAGTGTCAATGCGAAATAAATGGGCAATTTGTGTTATCAAATTTTGATCAAATACATTTGTAGTGTGTGTTCTTCATTTTTTTGTCTTAATATTCTGATGTAATTAACTCAAACCCCGGGGGGGTAACTGGGTATTTTGACCGGGTAACCACCCGCGTTACCAAAAAGGCGAGACCTGGACAGGTCTCGAGACTTGCAATATAGGGTATCAAAATCGACCTGGTACTCTGAAGGTCTCACAAAGGGTATCAAATTTGGCCTTTCAGTTCCTGATAAGGTATCAAACTATGAAGAAATGGTTGAATTAATGATAATGGTGCCTTAAATTGCTTCAAATACCTAGACACACTCTTTAAGAGTGCTCAAGTGGTGTACAGTTACATTTTACCTATGATTTCTTGTAATAAATATTTCGTAACGGTCTCAGATAGGGTATTCATTTGAGCAGGCATGGTCCCGGATAGGGTGTCCATTCGAACATATAAGGTAGATTTATGGTCTCAGATAGGGTATCATTTCATCCATTTTTGCAAAGTTTTGGTCTCACATAGGGTCACCTTCGGAACCTGCGGAACTCGGGTGGTTACCCGGAAACCAATATCAGTTACCCCCCCGGGACTCAAACAAGGTGTAATTACTAGAGCTTATAATACAATTGTCCAGAGTCCTAAAAAGTCTTCCCGCTAAGGCCGTATGTCACGAAATTGGCACAGAAGCTCAAAAAAATGTCTCAAGGGATTCCCAAGACAAAAAGTCAAAAATAGGGTTTTGGTTATACACAACATTCACTTATTTCAGTTTTATTCAGATTATATTCAAATTTATTCTCATTTTTGAGGTGATCTTTCCCAAAACTGGCAATGGGGAGATCTATGTATTTTTTTCTTTTATGTCGCTTTAATTTGGCGCAAAGTCAAAATCCTTAGCGGGAACACTGGTCCTAACACTGTACTGCTGAATGATGTCAACATACCTGATGGTTGGTTCTCAGATTATCTACTTGTTTTTTGAACGCCCCTGACCAGAAATCTTTGCAGACAAATTTAATGATGTCTAATTCTGTGCTGAATCTAGGCGTTTCCCTGGTAGATCTTTCAATCATTCGTTGACCTACTTTATAACCCATTGATTCAAGTGTGGAGACAATATTTTCCTGCAAATAAAAATATAGATTTGGAGTAAAATGCATTAATCACAAAATTGTCCAATATGAATGGAAGTTTAATCATGTCTGAGTTTAATAGTTCACCTATCTATTGCAAAGTCTAATATAAGCCCTAAAATTGTTTGATGGCTTAACCGGACCAACCTATTTTTGGTGTCGACCGAAGACTTGTTTTATTTTATGTATATATGATAAAATGATAAAGATGAAACAATTAAGAAATACACACAGATTTGATATTTTCTTATTTTTATCATAACTATTTTATTCTGTCCTTTCTTTCTACTTTGTGGCCATCGCACTGTGGATTGACAGGACAGTATTCATTTAAAATTTTCATGCACACATATTGCATATATTCTATTTATGTTTTTTAGATAAATTTCCTATGTTTCTGCTCTGTGGCCATCGCATTGTGGATAGAGAGGATGGTGTGCATTCATTATATTTGATTATTTATGTGTAATTAATTTAAAGATAGTTGGAGTCTGGGACTCGACAGGCTTTATGCTTATTTCCCAGTCCTCCTCCACAATGTTATTTTTTCAGTTTACAATGTTAATTTGTTATGTACTATTTTTGATATATTGTTAATGTAACTTTGCATATGTGGAAGAAACAAATTATGATTATAATTATGATAACATCAATGGTTATATATGATAAAAAGCATGGCAACATATTTTTAACTTTCAGGCTGTTCAAAAATCCAGATAATGAGATTTTTATAAAATGATGGATGGGTAGGACTCGACCTACAAAAATGATAGTTTTTAGCAATTTTCAGTTCTAATAGTCACAATTTTAAGGGGAGAAAGTGGGCCTCAATTTAGAAAAAATCAGTTAATAAACACTTTTTGACCAAACATCAGTTCCGCAAGACCCTGAAGTTGGTAACCCGGGCGGCACATACCTACCATTTTGTTTTAATCAACGTTAAAATTTTAACCCAAATGTAATTTCATTCATGTTTTTGGTTCTTGCTTAAATTTCAACTTGTGCCTGCTGGGCTGATAAGTTCTCTTTTGTTTTGGACTGTGCATGAAGACACTCGTTTCTGAAGCGGTAGGTCCCAGGTTTAAACCCTGGCTGTACTGTGAATTTATTTGGCACTGTTCAGTGGCGGGGCCAAGGGGCCTCCCCAGTCGCAAGCTTTGCAGCCCCACCCCCCCC
>JXSR01S000825.1:169685-186440 GCA_000969725.1 Ophiothrix spiculata | reverse complement strand
ATTGACCTCCAATGCAATGTTTCACGCCAGGGAGTAACATGGAACAGCCTCAATTGACCAATCAGAGGACAGCATTCTAGTTTGTGACATCAGTGCGCCCAACAGAATAGCCTAAATTGTTGTGAGGGGTAAAATTGATTTGAACTGAACCAAAAAGGTCAAACTTAGACGCATTTTTTTTCTTTTTTCAAAAAAATGCATATTTTTAAAGTTATAAACAAAAAAGTGAAAAAATGGGTATTTTAGTGTCACAGATTTCATAGGATATAATTATCAAGTGAAAGTCATAGTGTTTGACTCAAATGTGGCTGTGTCTAACTTTGTCAAGTAAATTGTGAGTTTTGTGTCATGATAATTATGATGTTAACAACATGGATGGTTACGGTTCATATTGGTGATACGGGTACATGTATACGTGCCGCTTAATTAAACCCCCTTTTTCACAGCTGATCGCCGTTCTCTGCATTTGCCAGAAATCACTGTTCTCAAGACTCCTCGTCCTCGGATTGAACAACATGAACAAAGCTAGTCCCAGAGCTGTGTGACTGTGAGTGACTGAGTCTGTGACTTGCCGACCGTCATTAACTTTTATCATTGTCACTTGTTGTGTATAAATTGACTTGTAATTTACAGGCTACATGTAGGTCCGAAGTCACAGAACTATGCGTAAAAATATGATTAAGTGGACGTATCGGTAGTTAGTCCTTGACCTTGCTAGAGAAACACAAGCCAAAACGTATCGGTAGTTAGTCCTTGCTCGAGCTCGAGCAAGGACTAACTACCGATACGTCCACTTAATCATATTTTTACGCATAAGCCAAAAAACTTCGTTTTTGGCTTGAGGCAAGCTGTGTAGTACAGCCTATCACATAATGGCCATTTGTGCATAAATGGTACTTGAAAAAACAGAAATTTGTTTTATTCCATATTCATGAAAGGAACCTTTTTGAATTAAATTTATGAAAATCGCACTGTTCGGATCAGAGAAATCAAACAGTTTGTTCGTTTGTTTACCTCGGTTAGGATTTATAAACATATCTTCAAACATCATTTTTGTGTGACTAACAACTTTGGGAAGTGTTAAATAATAGGTAAATTTAGTATAAATATCCTTTGTAATGTTTGTGGAGGGTTGCAGCTCGTATTTGATAGCTATGATCATTTTTGGGGATATTGGGTATGTGCACTTATGCTCAGGTTTTATTGCAGAGCTTGCTTCTGGCTGTGGTGCCAATACCACAGCCAGATATTTCGGGTAAGTTAGTCCTGGCACCTGGTCCATGACTTGACTTAAGTACTGTCAAGTCATGGGAAATGACTTGTTCCAGAAAGCCTACGGAGGTCACCTATCCATCCCTGTCAAAATCCTGCTGCACCCGGTCACGCGCTCCACCAGAAATACACATAGTAAAGCTTTTATTCCACCTCAACCATCAAAGGACATTTACAAATTTTCTTTCTTTCCACAAGCAGTTAAAGACTGGAACGCCTTACCAGAGACAATTATTAAAATACCTTCCACAAGCAGTTAAAGACTGGATTGCTTACCAGAGACAATTATTCAAATACCTGACCCCGCGACCTTTAAAGCCCAGATAAAAGAACTCTACCAGAATTAGGATTCTTCAAGCGGAATTCCTTCAAGCGCACACACACAAACCGATTCGCTTTTCCCCACTTGGGGTGTTGAATCGTAAAGAAACCAGAACCAGAACCAGAAATGCTATGTAGTAAAACTGCCATTTAAGCATGTCTGTAGAGACCATCTTAGGACGAAGTCCACACCTCAAATTCAGCCAAAATATTGCAGCTGTACACAAATTTTATAATTAGTTAGCTCCTTGAGAGTCTTGTGCATCTCACATTAGATTATTTAGGTTTGTAATGATTCTGCACTATCAAAAGATGTTGCCTATGATGAGTGGGATTTTTTTAGTTTTTTTTATTTTTCAAATATTTCATGTCAAAACTTAGAAAGCTTAAATGGCCAAAGTATTACGCATTATTCCTGTGACCTAGGACCTATAGAAATTACAATAGCCAATGATAAAAGTTAATGATGGTCCATGGTCACAGCTCTGGGACTAATCGGTAGTTATAGCTCTGAACTACACCCAGATTTGCTCTGTATGATAACTTGTCCTTCTACATTGCCTAAAACAAATTACTCACCTGTTCCCTAGTCTAGAGTCGCAGGATTCCAAATACCAGAAATTCTGGGGCAAAAAATACGGTTTTTGGTATTTTTTGCCAAAATTGTAATTTTTGGTCACAAACTGATATCATCATCATGTTCAGGGTAAAAATCCGCTTCTAAAAATGTATTTTTATATAATTTATACAATTTGAGAGTTAAGAGTACAAAAAACATTTATGCCAATTGAAGGTCTACCCCAGCCTTAACAGTGAAGAAAAAGCCTGTTATAAATATTAAAAATCACTGTTAAGTCATGGTAACCAGGACTACGAACAAAGCCATCTGCTCTCTTTCCGCTCCATACCTGTAAACGGTTGTTCATTAGCAGTGTGCAGGGGTCTATAAATGCTGATTTTCAACAAAAATGGGTGTTTTTTAAACAAAAGCACAAAATGTCTGCATAAAGGTGTGTTTTACCTACAGACTCTTGACCAGTACAGTTCTGAAGACTCTACTTTTGCACTGAACATTAGTTCCCAAGACCCTACATTTTCCACAATATAAAAGAGTTCTCAAGACCCTACTATTTCAATTTGCATGGCTTGTCAGTTCCCTAGCCTCCAAAATTTGTGCTGCCCATGGCACACCTCTGTCAAAAAATAAAGTGAGTGCCCCACCCCCGGGCTTTTGCCAGGCCACAAGCTAGCCTCAACACAGGCCTTCCGCTGGATACTTCTTTAAAAATAGGCCTGAGGCTGAGAGAATCGAGGTGAACATGTGCTAAGTTTAGGGGGAACAACACGTTACTCATTAATTTAACGTTTTTGGAAATTTATTTTGTACCATAAAAGTGCTTAAAGTTAATAAAAGGATACGTTTAATTTCCAGAAAGGAATTTTCACCAGGAATATGATGGTGATGTTGATTTTTGACCCAAAATCGTATTTTTCGAGAAAATCACAAAAAATACATTTTTTGAGCTTTCAGACAAGCTTAAAATAACAAATTAAAAAAATGACTTCTGAATGGGATTTGTAATTTAAAACACCCATTCAGATACATTGAGTCATTTTTATTTTTGAGGATTTTGGCCAGTTTTTTTTTTTATTTTCATGCCAAATTAAATAAGGTAAAAAATTCACTTTTTTCCATTTTTGGTCAGTTGTTGACCTTATTTGGTGTCAAATTGTTCCATTATGATGGATGATGAAGTAGGCGATTAACAAAGTAGGCAGTCAATGAAGTAGGCGGTCAATGAAGTAGGCGGTAGATACACGGGCGAGACTACTGGTTCGCAAACCATCTTGTTTTGTAAACAAATGGAGCTTTGTAACGAACCATATGGCTACATGTATATCATAAATTAAATAAATATAGTCTTGATGATTAAGTTTTATTGATAAGATACAATCTTACTATTTGAAATGCTCATTTTCATTTGAGGATAACATCTAAATTATTTTTTTTACCACTACACACACATTCTTCAGTCATTGAATGGTGCGTTTGTGACGCCGGTCTATGTTATGGTGCCTGATTTTATAAATTAGCTCTATCAGACTACATGTATCTGTATTTAATAATGACATGAACAATTTTTACCATCAACGAAACATGCAGCTAGAACCAAGCCTAATTATAATGGGGTCATATGGCTGTACATGCTCTGCGAAATTTGCATATGTATCTCTCCAGACAATTAATGAAACAAGATCAGTAAAAGTCGATTGTGTTTTACAATCAAGGTCATGCTACATGTAGTTGTGTTGTTTCTTGCAGAAATTTGCTGGGAACACATACTTGAGAGGTCTACTTTAGGCCTACCTGAATTAATGAATATATATGAATGGCAATTTGACTGGGAATGTAGCTATCAAGAGCTGTTCCTAGCATACATGTAGTTTTTGTACACACAAGATGTGTATTGTGTTAATTGCATACAAGTTATAAATAGTATTGTTGGATTTAATTCGTGAACACGTGTCTGTAGCAAATACGCAGAGGTGTTTGACGCGAATTAAACCCAACAACTGTAGTGTGTGACAAATGTACGTCCATTCATTATGAGACAATAGATGACAGGCAAAACAGTAAATCTTTTATCTTTTGTTCTCTAATTCTTAAAGTTTAGCCATCAAACTAAATCTGTACTTCTCAACCTTGATGATGTCATATGCATCATTGATATTTTTTCTTTTGTTTTGTTTCAGCTGAATTTATCATTGATATTGCTAGCAAGAATTCTACTCTAGATAAATTTAAGGCAGCTTTAGAAAAGAATGGAGCCGACTTCCCCGACTCATTTGCCTCCAATTTATTGAGACTCATTCAACACATGATGCCACAAGGAGCAGCAGTGAAGACTAAGTCGAAGAAGAAAAAATCCAAGAATCTGAGAGAAGTAGATGTAAAGAGAGAGAAATTTCCTGCTTTGTGTTTGCCAGATGAAGTTGATCCAAAGGTACCTTGTGTCATTTTACAATGTGTTGTACATACAAATTTTATTGATAAAATAGGGCCCAAATTCGATGTAGTTTTATGTGTTATTTTCAGGCACATTTGCTTACAAGTATTAAACTTCAAATTGACTCAAACTATGCATATCAAACTTCATAATTGCTATACAGTAGGTGGTGGTCCTTCCACTAAATGTATAAGGAAAAACTATACTTGTTAAAATAATGGCCAGATCAGGAGCCGATTTTACAAAAATTTAATACCATCATTAATATTTTGTAACTACGATGTACATGTACATAGCTACGAAGGAATTATTACTGAGACGTAAAACTACATGTAGTAATAATAATCCTTTACATGTAAGCATACAATGCGTCATTACCAGAGTTGTCACAAGGATATTTTTAATGCCGGGCGCAACAAAGTGAAACCTGTCAAAGCACCGGGTAAGTGGTGTCAGGGGGAGTCAACACTCTCAAGTAAATTTTAAAGATTTTTGAACAAAAGATGCAATTCAGTGCACTTAAATGCATTTCTTGACAAAGTGGTAAAATGAAAGAAAAATATGTTCCACTGATGGCATGATTTCAACCCTTCATAACGTTAGAGTCAACAGGGGCCCGCTAGTGAACAAAAATGTTCCTGTCTAAAGCTGTATTTCTGATACATTTTAATGTTACCGTAGTGAAATTATTTTTTCTCTTTCCAAACAGAAATCATTTGAAGAAGATGAGAAGGTAGCATTGGATGCAATGGACGAGCTGGAGGCACTTATGCCATCACTGTAAGTTGATTAGAATTGCTTTGAAAAGGTTCATCAGGATTATGGAATAACAAATATATAAATAAGTAAAGTTCTCAATACTTATCCAGTTATAATCACGGACTTGGAGCTATGACGTTTCGAGACCAAGTTGCTGGTCTCTTGATCACATAAGATGACATCTGTGACATCCAGGTACTAGTGTTACCAGTAGGTTCCCGGATGACTATATAGTCATATACGTTATTTAAGATAAATTGAAGAATCTAAAGAGACCAGCAACTCAGTATTGAAACGTCATAGCTCCATGAATATAACTGGATATGTATTGAGAACTTTATTTGATTAGAATTGTTACATTCAGTCTGCTCTGTTGCGGTTGCCACAATGAAGTGATCAAATAGTGATTGATTGATTGATTGATTGATCAGCTGGTCCTGCTTACAACAGAATGATGCTTGACATGATCAAGCAGGGTGCAGTTCATATCTGTCACTTATTTAAATAGCCTTTAAAGAGAGACAGTTGCTAAACTATAAGTCAATGTACATTGTAAATTGTTCAGATTTGTAGGCTGGTCTAACATAGTCTAACTAACTAGAGTCTGTATCTTAACAGAGATGAAAATTAAGGGTGACATAGCTATGGATCTGTCAAAAAGTTGTTAATTATCTTTGCCAAAGGTTATCCCTTTCTCTTCTTGTTCTGCCATGTCATAGTTGCACAAATTTGTCATTGTTGGGTACTTATGCAAATGTGAACATGATTTTTTAGGCTGTACCATGTGACCATGACTTTATTAGGCTGTATCCAAATGCACAACTAAACAATCTGCTAAATTCATGTTTGTTGATTATTATTGCAAAACAGATGAAAGAATATTGTCAACAACTTTTGAATGTTTGATGTATAATTGAAGTATGCTTGTTTGAAATGGTTAAATTTATATGGATGCATATTAATATTTTTATTTACAGTAAACAAGAAGATACCAAGCCAAACGTCAAAACAGAAACAAAAGCATCCATAAAAAAGGATAGGAGTCACAGTCGTAGTAGAAGTAGAAGTCCTGAGAAAGACAAACACAAGCATAAGAGTAAACACAAGGACAAAAAGAGTCACCACAGACGGTCACGATCAAGAAGCAGAGATCGGGATAGACATCGCAGAAGAAGCCGTAGTCGTAGCAGACACCGAAGTAGAAGCAGAAGCAGGAGTAGTAGCCGCGAACGCAGACACAGACGACATAGGGACAAGGATCGAGATCGTCATCGGGATAGGGACAGAGATACGGACCGGACGAAAGCCAAGGCAGATAGGTTTGTCGATAGGCCTCCTGCTATGGACCCTGAGGTTGCTGAGGTCTATGAAGGCAAGATCACCAGCATTATGCAGTATGGGTGCTTTGTACAGCTGGAAGGCTTGAAGAGACGATGTGAAGGACTTGTACATATTTCAGAGGTAAGTTTAAATTGAGGACTATACTAGACAAGGGTGTTATTTCTTTGTGATGGGCTTTCAAGTGATGGGAAATCTGTCATATACACTATAAACCTTATAAAGTATGTAGCATGCAACTGATTAACGCATAAACCAATATGACCATACGTGGAAATAAACTAGTCTATATTTTCCAAATCGTACCGTACACAATCTTGGTGAAAATTCTAAGAAACTTATGTTGAAGGTTTGTCCTTGTGGTAGCACCAAAATTAGCCAAAAATGAAACCAAAATAATGAAAGATGTATGTACAAAATATATTAATATTCAGTGATTTGGTCTTAACCAATCCTTATCAATCATTGATAGTCCTTTACAAGGTACAAAAAGACAAGTTCACAATTTTGACATTAATTTTAAACTGGGCAACCAAACATTGATGACAGTCGCAAAAAAATCACTGATTATCCAGGATTCAAACCTGGGACCTTGGCATTACTAGCGCCACGCTCTACCAACTGAGCTAATGAGTCAGATGGGGAAGAGCGGTTGATTTTAAATCTATAGGCCTTCAGTTTTGACTGTTCCTCTAACATCCTCTAATCCGAGAAGCTTATTAAAAAGATATGAAAGTTCACAATGTTGTTGAATTTATGGTATATGTTATGGATCTTGTAACAGAGTCTGATTGCTTGCTACTTAAATGTTTATAGAGTTTAGTAAAACCGACATAAAATGTTTCTTATTTGTATGTCTCCATTTGTAGGTTGCGACATATGGGTATATTCTCATATTGCATCTCATATTATACCATAGGTCGTACAATGATACAATGATAGAGTTCTATGGAACAGTGAATTGCTAACACGCAGGCCTACTGGCCCGTTGCCACTATGCATGGGATTTAACTTTACCTTTTTTACTTATGATAAGTTAAGATGTAATATAAATTAAGAATCGTATGCTGAAGTGATTTGTTAATGACATATTAAAGTTGGTATCATATTATTACTTTCTTCGCTTTTCCCTCCTATAGCTTCGTCGAGAAGGACGTGTGGCAGATGTGAATGATGTCGTTGCCAAAGGTCAAAAGGTCAAAGTCAAAGTCCTATCGATCGCTGGCACAAAGATTAGACTCTCAATGAAAGATGTAGATCAGAACAGTGGTGAAGATCTCAATCCTAAGGCTGGTAAGGACAGGTCGATGGATACCGAGGAAGAGTCTATGAGGAACCCGGATAGGCCATCTAATCTGCCGTTAGTGAATGTACCTGAAGCTGAGGATACAAGTATGAGGAAGAGAGTACAGAGGGTGACGTCACCAGAGAAGTGGGAACTCAAGCAGGTTAGAGGCACTTAATGATGGGTTATGTCATGTTTTTGGCTTACATTTACATGGTTCTACACAAAGGTATAACGTGTTACACTTCAAAACATAGTCATAAAAAAACATGCCAAATTCTTCATTTTGAATCACTTGTATGTCATAAATTAAGTCATGAAATTCAATGAAAATTACACATATGGACTGAAATATCTAAATTCATTCTAGATGTAGTTCACAATATCAAGAAGTGAATGACTCCAGCATTTTTGTGATATTTGAACAAACATTTAGCGATGGTCGCTAACCCTGTTTTGATCGCTTAACTCCAAAAGTAATCACTAAATTGTTCAAAATACCCGCTATTAAGCAATCATCTTTTGAGTTAGCGATCAAAACAGGGTTATACTTTGATCAACACTAAATAGGCGGGAATTATGCGGCTTTTCTTCATCCGCAAGTAAATGTAATCCCAGTTATACGCAAGTCGTAGATACTGATGCGCGACTCACACGTGCAGCGTGCAGTTATGCTCTGTCCAGCCACGCACGCGCTTGTGGGTATCAATTCATGATGTGAAGAGGCCCGCCTATTTGGTGTTGATCAAAGTATAGCGACCATCGCTAAATATTAGTGAAATTGGCTCCTGATTAGTTCCAATAATTGTAACTTAGGACCAAGTGTCCAGAGTTACAAGGAATATGTGGAGTTTCTAAGTTTTGACATGAAATAATTCAGAAATTAAAAACCCAAATAAATTTCTCTCAACACAGACAACATCTTTAAATAGTGTAGAATCATTACAAAACTAATTTAAATCCAAAGATGAAATTTATTACCCAAAATCTGGACATAAACAAAGTTGAGGTTGTCAAATTCAGAAACCCAATGTTACAGCATACAAGGTAAGTTTTGGCCCTAAAATCACACATTGTGATTCTAAATGTTAACAAATTACCTATCATGAGATGCACAAGACTCTCAAGAAGCATATTAATCATAAAATTTGTAAGCAACTTCAATATTTTAGCTGAATTTGCAGTGTGGACTTAGCCTCAAGATGCTCTGTATACACATGCTTAAATGGCAGTTTTACTACATAGTATTTTCCATGACTTGACACTTAAGTCAAGTCATGGTGCCAGGACTAGCTCCTGATCACCTTTTTACTTCAGGCCATAAATTTATTGAACATCCCTTGTAAAAGAATAAATCTTTTCTATTGTTCACTGAATAAATGTAATTATTTGACGCACTTACTGTTGCGTTTGTTTGCAGATGATGGCAGCAAGTTGCATAGACTGGACAGAGATGCCAGACTTTGATGAAGTGACAGGTGTATTGCCTAAAGATGATGACTCCGATGAAGAAGTGGAGATTGAACTCAAGGAAGAGGATCCACCATTCCTTAGAGGACATGGAAGACAGAGTATGGAGCTCAGTCCTGTTAGGATTGTCAAGGTGATTTGTCATATAAATTTTGCCACTGGAGGTTGCATAGGGTTGAGATGGGGGGGGGGGGGGAACAAGAAGATCCACTTTTCCTAAAAGGATATTGAAGATAATAGTATGGGGCTTAAGCTGAGGCCTCCATTTTTCCTAGATACAAAATCAAAATTTTGTTTTTCAAATTTCCTATTTTCCGAGTATTGACTGAAAGCCAAATGCACATGCGGTGCTGGGATCGGGAATTGAACATGGACTCATTGGTGCAAAGCGGGGGAAGTACCACTATACTCAACAGCTTCCCAGTGTTTGATTTTACCCTAGTCAAAATCTCTAGATCAAAAAATGGGTTGCTTTCTTACAAAGAGTTTTAATATCATTTTGGAATTGAAGTCAAAATTCTTTGGTTTTTTTTGTAGCTATGACTCATATTTGCAGTTATTTGGTAAAAATCACCAAGATGAATTTAGTGAAATCATCCACTGATTATAGATTAATAAATGCGCCAGTGAAATGAGACAAAATCAATGCACGGTCAATTTTGATTCGTCCAATTCACGAGGCCCGTAAGGACCGAGTGCATTGGACAGCAATCAAAATTTACCGCAAGTGCATTGATTTTGTCTCATTTTACGAGCAAAGTGGAATGCAAATTTAGTTATTAATCCAATTCATACACGATATAAAGATAATAATACTGTATTGTTTGTGAAAGAAATAAGGCCTTTATATGACCATCAAAGTCCAAAACTTTTCTAAACTAAATAAATCATCACCCGACAAAAACAATAAAAAACATCTGTATACACTAAACGCCCGCCAAGCAAACTGGAACGAAACCAGAGCAGTGCATTGTGAATTTCCACTGCACTCTTTGAGTATTTTGTATTCTTGCATTCTGATTGGCTAGGTGACATGTGGAGTGTATGAATTATTTTGTAAGCATGGGTTGTCAGTGCAGAACAGATTGAAAAGTTTTAGTGCCTTTCACACTTTCACATATGGGACTAATCCTTAAACATGTTAAATATCCTTTTCAATGATGTATATTGTTTTTATTATTATCTTTATTTATTTTAGAATCCTGATGGTACCTTATCCAAAGCAGCCATGATGCAAAGCGCCCTCTCGAAAGAGAGACGAGAGATGAAACAAGCAACAGAGAGAGCAGAGGCAGAGAATATCCCGACTGGAATGAACAAGAACTGGATTGATCCTATGCCTGACAGTAAGTATAGACAATTCTGCCCTACAAAGTCAAAATGTAGTATGTGCATTGCAGATTCATTGCAAGTTATTTCCTTTTCCCTTGGAGAAATCCTGCGCCAATGTGCAGGCGATCATTTCTCCATCATAACAGTAAAACATATGTACATACAAATTGTTTGCATGGGGATGAATTGAAGTGAAATTTCACATTTAATGGAAATATCTGCTCTTCTTTGGAAATGCACATACTGCATTTTTACTTTGTACAACAGAATTGGGAACATGTGTGGTCTTAGGCGTAGGACTAAGGATCAATAGGTCGTGAGTTTGAGCCCCGCTACAGCCAATGAGTTATTTCCTTGGACCAGACATTTAAACATTTAATCTCAATTGCTTTGTTGACCAGAGCAATATTTGGGGAGTTGTTATGGGAATATTACTATCTAAGTCTTGATTAAAATTGCACAATTGCTGGTTGTAACACTTTTAAGTGACCTGATTGTGATGATTTTGTATCAATAGACATTTGCAGTTAGAGAATTTGCTCTAAATTTAGAAGCAAAATATAAAAGCCACAGATTATCAAAGATGCATCTCCCTTTTGGAATGCTCATCCTTGTCCTTTCCTCAAGTCAACAGCAATTGAAGCATTTCCTTATACTATAACATAACAGGATATGATTTAAAAGTTTTTGTCTCAAGGGATATGCGACTTGACAGCCAGTCAACCCATCCCAACAGTGAGCAGAACTTCCTGTTTGTTTTAATGATGGGATGATAAGGGTTATATCTTTTAACTGTGGAACATGCCAATGTTTTTAATAAAAAACTGAGGATTATTGGTTACTATTTATGGATAAAGCACCTGTCTCGTAATCCAAAGATTGGGAGTTTGAGCCCTGCTCTTTTTATAAATCATTCTTGCTTGTATCATTTACAGGTGAGCGTGCCTTGGTAGCCAATGTCCGTAATATGGGATTTGGAACACAAGAAATGCCGGAATGGAAGAAGAGCGCATTCGGTGGCAACAAGGCATCTTACGGTCGCAAAACTCAGATGTCAATTATGGAACAGAGGCAAAGTTTGCCCATATACAAGCTGAAACAACAACTTGTCCAGGTAAATGAAATAGAATAACAAAAGTTTGGTATAAGATTGGGTTGATTGAGTCGACGATAATGCACTGAAGAAAACCTTTTCATTCTGGCGGGACCAAATCGCACTGTGCGTGAACAACAAACCAATCAAATCGATCATCAAATCACGCAGCAACAGAACTGTCAAATCACGCGAGCTCACGAGTATTGCGTGAGTTGCGTGTGAACTTAAACCTCGGTGCACAAGATGCGTAAAAGTGATAAGGTTTTCTTCACGCTACTTTAGGCTGTACATTTTTTTCTCAGCTGCACAACTAGATTCTTGTGGTTTTCAATGAATCTGGCAGTGATAAGACCACACAGATCATACAGTAAATAGCATTACCCCTTTTCCATCCACTTCTCCACACAAATCTAGATGATAATGTGTGTACAACAGGAGCAGGTTCTAGTAGTCGTTGTTGGAAGCGGCAATGTTAAGCTGATGCAAATCAAACAGTACATGACAGTGTTCCAACCCCGCCTCAACCCTTCCGATCTATGATTAATTTAAATGATTAATTTAAATTTAAACTATGTCCTACGACTTACTTGATGCGGTTATATGATAATAAGTTGTTTGTTCTCTTCTAGGCTGTACAACAGAACCAGATTCTTGTAGTCATTGGTGAAACCGGCAGTGGTAAGACTACGCAGATCACCCAGTACATGGCAGAGGCTGGCTTCACAGTGACGGGGAGGATTGGATGTACGCAACCAAGACGTGTAGCTGCCATGTCTGTAGCAAAGAGAGTATCAGAAGAGTTTGGTTGTCGTCTAGGACAGGAGGTAAGGTTGATTCTTCCCTTGCCATTGTCAAAGTCAATTCTTCAACAAAGTGTAAAAGTGTGATAAAACATTTTATTTTTTTACTATTTCTAAGATATTTTTGTTAGATATTTGTTTCAACATCATACACTCTCGGTCAAAAGTGTTTGCGCACCCTTAAATACGGGCAAAAACGTAATAATTATATCAAACGACCAAGACTGTGAAAAAAATTCATCTTATTTATGGGTGCTTAATGTATCCAATTAAAGAAATTTATGTTTCCTCTGATATTCTATCTTCCATAACCATAAAAATGGTCGATTTCCTGGACCATATACAAATACACCACATCCCACTTTTTGATATGTTCCTATGTTGTTTATTATTCAATGCTCATTATCACTATGAAGCCGTAAAAAAACGTTTTCAAGTTTTCCCAACAAATGTGCAGTTATGTATTTAAACTCCATTTATTATGTGCAGAAGAAAGTATACAATGTTTAGCACGCCATATTTTCAAATGTGATAAATGCAATTCTTGTTGAGTATTTTAAATATATGTATGTAAAATATAAATCCAAAAAAATATGGCGCAAATGATGAACAGTTCTCGAGATATGGCTGGTTTAAGGTTTGGTGCGCAAACACTTTTGACCGGGAGTGTGCACCCCCTGTTACTCCTAGTTACAGGGCAGCTTCTTTTCCCACACAGTTTTATGCAAATGTGGGTGCTTTATTATTGAGAAATATTATTTTTCAAGAGTTATGGTCAAGTGGTCCAGGGTGAATTCGGTGCAAAATTCTCCACCCATATGGATTAAAATTTGCCATGCACAAAAATTTCTGCACACAAAAATATTGGCATTTTTAGTATGTAGCTTTTAACAAGTCATGCATTTTATATAGATCTGTATTCTGCTTGCACTTTAATTCTCATTTTATGTTGTATCCATTTCCTAGGTTGGATACACCATCCGTTTTGAGGACTGCACATCTCCAGAAACTAAAATCAAATACATGACAGATGGTATGATGTTAAGAGAATGCCTCATAGACGGTGACCTCTCCTCGTACTCTATGATCATGTTAGATGAGGCTCATGAAAGGACTATACATACAGATGTCTTGTTCGGTCTCCTCAAGAAAGCTGTGAAGCGACGGCCGGATTTGAAGCTCATCGTCACGTCTGCTACGTTAGATGCTGTCAAGTTTTCACAGTACTTTTATGAAGCTGTAAGTTGTTAAGAATTTCTGTGTCCCTCATTTCATTGTTAAACATTACTATGCAGGCCTGGACTAATTTTTGCAATTTATAAACTTATGGCCTCAAAATGTTGCTTCTTTGGATAGAAATATTTTTATGTCAGGGGACAACATTTTCTGGCCTGTCTGTCGTAGAATAAATGGAAAAAATTTTGAAACCCATTTTCTATGTTATTTTTGTTCTCAGGTTACCGGTACTTTATGTTAAATTGTTATTAAAAGAGACTCAAAGATCAGCAAGGCAATTTGTTTATTTCAAACATATGATTATTTTTGAAGGAACATGGTCTGATTGCCTCAACTTTTTTCAAACTTTTTGAGATTTGGTACCAACATGTTGCTTATATTTTTCTCATATCCCATGTGAAATTTTACAGCTGAATTACATTTCGTTTTGGAGATATATATGAAAATGTGTCTAATTATGGTAACCATAATTAATTTTACACATAAACGTATACACAGCTCTGAAATACAAAATTGCCCATGATATCAAAATGGTTAGACCGATTGAGCTGAAATTTGAAACTTAAATCTTTTGAGTGGTCATCTTTCATATGACATTTAAAACTTAATTTTGAAAAATCGGACCAAGCTCCTTTAATACAATATTACATATGTAATAACATTCTTTTAGTCATATGCACAGGGTCAATTCACTGAGAGGGCATGAAAATAAGCATTAAACAAAATTAATATTGACTGCTTTGAGGGGCATGGTGAAAATTAATTCCCCGGGGTGATCTAAAAAATGAAGCTGAAGGCATAGTTTCAGAATTAAGATCAAATGTTTTTAATCAAATTATACCAACAAAAAGCAGGCGATATTAGTTTTAGTTTACCGAATATATAGATTCTTGTCATATGGTTGGCTTAAAGACCCATTTTAGCATCTAAACATGTCCGATGATGATTAATGATAGCTGTTTCTTTCAATGCAAGCCGGGCTACATTTTCTGTGTACAAGATAAATGTGCAAGGCCTTGTAAATTTATAGGATTTGGGACAGGAATGTGAAAACAATTATTCCATGTTGAAACACTACATTTGTTTACCTCAAGGTTATAACTACTTTATTATACAGACAATTTATGTGTAACTAATGCTTTTTCTATACAGTATCTAAAGAAAGAATTAATGAAATATATTTTGTTTAATTTCACTGAACCAAATCTTTGATATTTTGCAGCCTATATTTACAATCCCTGGTCGGACATTCCCTGTAGAGATCCTGTATACCAAAGAAGCAGAAGCAGATTACCTAGATGCATCCCTCATTACTGTCATGCAGATACACCTCACAGAACCACCAGGTATGGATTCTAAAAAAAGATACATCAACACTTTGGAGTCTCATATGCTTCTTAATTATGCATAAACAGAAAATAACAGGGTTATCACCCAGGTGTTATTGATTTATTGTTTTGTCATGTTGGAATTAATTAAAAGTTCATCATATCAAAACCAGAAATAGATATAAACTTACATTGACGGTTTCGAGTGTCATAGGCGACTCTTCAGAATGATTGTTTATCCAACAGAGGGCTCATTCATACCCAGAAGAGGATCAAAATTTGACTGATAAAGTGGCCCCTCTCGTCTCTGTTCAGTGAGCCCTCTGTTGGTTGTAATCGTCCAGCCGAGAAGAAGGATAAACAATCATTCTGAAGAGAGAGTCGCCTATGACACTCGAAACAGTCAATGTAAGTTTCTGTCTATTTCTGGTTTTGATATGATGAACTTTTGATTAATTCTTCATGCCACACCTGATGAACCTATTCAAGAATATTTGTCATGTTGGGCTTGTCTCAAGATTTTGATAAATTCAACGATTTGTCTTCTGACAAACCCTTTAAATTAAAAGACACCCTCACTTTAAAAGTTCAACAAATCATCATCAAGTAGTTTGAATATATGAGTCAAAGGCAGTTCATAGCTGATTAGAAACCCAAAATACATAAGAGATGCCTGAAGGAAAGGTCTCTCATGGTCCTCTAAAGGTCAGATTCCTTTTATCCGTTTACGGTGCAGTTGCAGTGCCTTTTGCACTGTAAGGCTACTGGTAGTGGTATTATTTAAAGCGCACGATTGAATGGGGCTGAATGGTATCGGGTTGAAGCTTTAAAATTTTACGACTACCAGTACCCTTACAGTGGAAAACACACCGCAAACGGATAAAAGGAATCTCACCTTTACAGGCAATTCATTGCTGATATAGAAAATGTATGTTAAAATTTCAAAATATTTTCATTGCAGGTGATATCTTGCTCTTCCTCACTGGTCAAGAAGAGATCGACACAGCCTGTGAGATCCTGTTTGAGCGTATGAAATCACTAGGTCCCGAGGTTCCTGAACTTATTATATTACCCGTCTATTCAGCTTTACCTAGTGAAATGCAGACCAGAATATTTGACCCGGCTCCTCCAGGGAGTAGAAAGGTATGTGATGTAATTTGGTTATTGGGCGTATGAAATCACTAGACTCCGAGGTTCCTGAACTCATTATATTACCCGTCTATTCAGCTTTGCCTTGTGAAATGCAGACCAGAATATTTGACCCGGCTCCTCGAGGGAGTAGAAAGGTATGTGATGTAATTTGGTTATTGGGCATATGAAATCAATAGGCACTGAGGTTCCTGAACTCATTATATTACCCGTCTATTCAGCTTTGCCTAGTGAAATGCAGACCAGAATATTTGATCCGGCTCCTCCAGGGAGCAGAAAGGTATGTGATGTGATTTGGTTATTGGGCGTATGAAATCACTAGGCCCTGAGGTTCCTGAACTCATTATATTACCCGTCTATT
>JXSR01S000825.1:108529-120068 GCA_000969725.1 Ophiothrix spiculata | reverse complement strand
CATCTTTAAACTTTTATTGCTCAGATTATTGCAAGAAAACAATTCAACAGTTCATATACAATGTACTAAAATAGTTCAGCTTCCAGGATGTGGGGTGCAGAATACAAGCAGAAGCAATACTTAAAAACATGATTTGAATTTGTAAATCAGTGATCTCGTCCGCTTTAAGGATCCCATACCTTTTCATTCATGCCATAATGGAACCTGTCCTAGTTGAGGTCCAATCATTTGAATGTTCAAGTGTGTCAATTCAGAAAGTTGAGTGTTTTAAGGATTTGTGTACAGAGTAAGCAAACAAAACACATTTCTTGTACTCCTTACCAACTATGGGTAAGGGTAGGGAGTTGTGACCAGGGTAGGAGTGGGTAGGTTAGGGTAGTGAGTAGGGCCCTAGGAGGATAAGTTAGTGGTTGGTGTTAGGCTTGGGACTTTTTGAGTAATTTGCTACCCGGGTACTGGACCGTATTGATAATTGAGCATTTACAATAATAGAACGGGAAGTTTGAAGGGTCTGCTACGACCATATGTTGTCTTAATTACACCAAAAATTTTGATTTTAAGATTCTAAATTTTCAGGGACTCGGTTTTAAGGCGCGCGCGCGCGATTTTGCGCTATCGCGCGCCTTAACTCACTTTTGGTAGCGCGATTTGTCGCGCCCCTTGCATTACCCAGGCCCGGGGTTTTCTCCACGCCGGAGCAAAACCAAAAAATAGTCGCTTCCGATCGGCAAATAATTGGTCATTAAAAAATAAAAAATCGAGCAATCTGTAAAAAGTCTCAGCTAAAAACAAGTAATATTATCTAAAAATGTAACATTTTGCCGATAAATATGCATAAAAATCATTTTTGAAGGCATTTTCATAGCCATAACAAACCTTTATATACGATGACTTACGAAGTGTTTTCCTTAACATTATATATTAATTTATGCATAGCAGTGACGTAAAATGGGGAAATACCCCATACGTTGCGGTGATTGGACGATTGCCGCGATGTGTCTATTATTTATTGACCCGCGCTGACCTCTCTTTTGTGGCGTGTGTTGATAATTTTTACCAGGTATTTTACGTGTTTTTAAAGTAACAGATTTGACAGGTCATTGATTTGAATTTTATTTGGAATATTCCTTTTTAAGGAAGCATGTCTCAATCTAATATTATATGCTTTTTAAAGAGAAAGTATCACCTGCTGATCGGGAAAAATGCAGCAAAATGGCAGTGAGGAGGAGTGATGATGAGATCGAGATCAGTCTATGGAAACCTCAGCCGAGCGTGAATTTGGTAGGGACCGGCGGTAAGCTTACTCATGAATCATGTGAGTCGGAACTTTCAAAATCAAAAGATGAAATCGAGAGGGAAAATAAGCTAAAAATTGCAACCTCGTTACAGTACCTCGTTTTGCACAGATTGGGGGAAAAAATAGGCCCACATTTTTATTTGATTGGCTCTTTTAAAACTGAGTCCCTGAATTTTGTTAAAAATTCTATGATTTTATTGTCCAGTTCCGGTAATCGGTCGGCAAATTTCGTACCCGGGTAAGCTCATGACAGGCGAGTAACTGAGTTTTAGTCCTAGACCTAGTATAGTGACACTACCTTAACCCACTGACCTACCGTTTGCAACACCACTAACCTATTTCACAACTACTCTACCCCATATCCTACCCACTACCACTACCTTACCCATTGCCCCTACCCTATCTCTGCCCTGACCACTACCTATTCCCTTACGTCCACCCTATCCCTACTCTACGCTGCCCACCACCTCCACCTCTACCCACTACCACTACCTTATCCATTGCCCTATCTCTGCCCTAACCACTACCTATTCCCTTACCTCCACTCTATCCCTACTCTACGATGCCCACCACCTCCACCTCTACCCACTACCACTACCTTAGCCATTGCCCTATCTCTGCCCTAACCACTACCTATTCCCTTACCTCCACCCTATCCCTACTCTACGCTGCCCACCACCTCTAACCTCACCATCCTGTACCCACCTTTCTCCTCCTTCTTCTCCTCCGACTCTCTGCTATGTTCCCCTTCCTTTTCGTCACTTCTGTCCTTATCCCTACTACTACGGTCATGATCCCTACTTCTTCTCCTATCTCGGCTGCGAGATCTGCGACTTCTGGAGCGGGAGCGGGACCTACGTCGTCTGTCTCTACTGCGGGAGCGGCGTCTGCGGTCACGACTACGTGATCTTCTTCTGCGATCTCGGCTTCGACTTCTTCTTCTGCAAATTATGATATGAAACAACAAGTCAGCAAAAGAATACTTCTGTATCACATTTTCAACCTTGAATTTCCTGTTATCCCAAATGAATAAACATTTATAGTAGATAGATATATTTTCAAGGGTTTCATACATGTAAATCATCATCTGACCACAAATATATAAATCCCCTGCAAATATTTTTATGAAACTACCTAATGAAGCTTAAAAATGCTAAATATAAACATGTGAAAGGGCTGTGATTATCTCCTATTTTGAACCTTATTTTCTTTTTGTGAAAACCTTTCATACTAAAACAAAGATCGTCATTTTCATAGATTTGAAAACTAGCTAAAATTTGACACCCAGTCATATTTTATTTTTACTCAAAATACCCTTAATTTTTGTGCACATTTTTGTTACACACTACTAAGGCTGCTGGCGAGTCATGTGACTTCAAGCCTTGCTCGTAAGCTTCAAGTCCAGGGGCCGATTGCATTGACATATAGCAATGGTCGCTAACCCCGTTTTGATCGCCAACTCCAAAAATGATCGTTATATTGTTAAAAATACACACTATTTAGCGATCATTTTTGGAGTTAGCGAGTAAATCAGAGTTAGCGACGGTCGCTAAATGTTATTGAAATCGGCCCCTGGGTGTTGAATTCATTACAATCATTTATGGAAAACACAAAAATGTGACCCGCCATATCGATAGGTACCTTAAGGGCCCCAAAATACAAATTGATATTTTGGTCTCCCGATCCGAAAGCTGAGATTTTAAGCTTTAAATTGACACCTTGCTTTTGGCTATTGAATTTTTGGTTGCAAAGTTACATCCCAATTGATAAAAGGCATCGGGCTGATTCGGAAAACTATAGATCTGAGAAAATCAAGTTTAAAGTTTTCAAACTGAGTACAGCTTAGATGGAAAGAGGATATGTGACTGACCATCCCAAACCAGCCGTAAAGGCCACCTCTTGTCAAATTCACTTTTTATATAATATAACCGGGAGACCAAAATATCAATGTGGAGCTCGTGTGGTCTAGTACGTGGAACAAAACAGGACTGCGAATCAGAAGGTCTTGAGTTTCGAGCCCCGCTACGGCCAACGGGTTATATCCTTGGGCAAGACATTTAATCCTAATTGCTTCGTCGACCCAAGCGTTATCATGGGTAGTTACAAGGAATACATACTTGCCAACATTGCAAAAACAAAAATACTGACAGTTTAGCGCGCGCGACGCGTAATACACGGCACGTAGCGCACGGCGCAGTTGTGGCCCCTAACTGGAGTAAAATAAGTTAATAAGAAAAATCATATTAATACAAAATCTATACTTTTAACACATCAAATATCAACATAGAAAAATGTGCTTCCCTGGTGAGTTATAGGCCTTTTAAGTTCAGACTTTGTTATACTTTTACATACAAATAGACTTTTTAAAATCGCTCAACCGGATCTATCGTACTACCAAAATCTCCGAATTCATTATATATGATGCGTCATGTAATTCTAATAATTTGCAATTTTGAAAGATTTTAAACTTCAAGAGAGCTACCACACCCACCACACCCTCCACACCCACATCTATGAAACAATAAATCAAATATTTATAATTGCTAAATTAATGTATTATATAATTGTCTTCAAAATAAAATCAAATAATATTTTCAGTACTCTCTCTCTCTTTCTGTTGTTACACTTGGGAGAAAACGTTGTAATCATGTTCTGACATTTATTACAAAAATCTCTTTTACAGAAGCAGCACTATCACTTCAATAGTGAAATTAACATTGTCTGTATCAGTGACAATTTTCGGCCCTTTCGCGACTTGTAACAACCAGAAATGTCCGATATTAACGAAAATTAATGTTTTCTCTTGCAAAATTGAATCATAATAGGTCTGATAAATACATCTTCCACACTTCAGACTCATCTCTACATTATTCTGATTTATTTACAACAAAAAATACAACAAGAATTTCTTTAAAAATCACAGAGAAGTTACCAGTTATTCATCTTTATTTTTTTTTTCTTCTGAGGAAAATCGGGACAATCCCGTTTTTAGTGTTTTTGGGAGACAGAAAACGGGACAATCCCGGGAAAATCGGGACAGTTGGCAAGTATGGTCCGAATATACTCAATAGGCGCCGTGATTGTAATAGGCAGCCGCGTAAGTTGGTTATATTCTATTGGTAACGGAATAAATGGTAAGCGCTTTGATCAGTTCTGGTTCAGTTTTTTTTTTAATTTAAATTATTTGCAAAGACCATGCTTTAAGGATTAAAATGACACCTTAATCAACTTCACACGATTTCCAGAAGTCAAGTTATGGCTCGTCAAAGGTTGTTTATTTTCTACTAGGTACTAAATATCATGTTCCATCAAAGAGTATAGCAGCCCCATTCATTTTATTCAATACAAAGTTACTCTTGATTGAGTAATAGTAACCACGGTAATGGCTTAATTACCTGTCTCTACTCTTGCTTCTGTGACGCCTACTTCTATCTCGACTTCGAGACCTCCTCCTATCACGTGATCTGCTTCGTCTTCTATCCCTTGATCTAGATCGTGAACGTCTACTGGAACGATCTCTGTCCCGTTCTTTGTCTCGTTCTTTGTCCCGTTCTTTCTCCCTTTCCTTATCCTTTTCTTTCTCTTTTTCCCTTTCTTCTTCCCGCTTTTTGCGTCGCTCCTCTTTTTCCTTTTCCCGCTCCTTTTCTCTTTCTTCCCGCTTCTTTTTTCGCTCTTCTCTTTCTTCTTCCAACTTTTTCTCACGTTCTTCACGTTCTTTAGCTCGCTGCTTTTCACGTTCTTCAAAAGGTGCATTCTTCTTTTTCTAAAAGTGGTAATGAATTATAAAATAAATTTGTAAAAGTAGACATGATAATCAAATGAATAAGTCTTTAAAATTAATTTCTGATTTATCAGTTAATTGTCAATTTCATACATCCATATAAAATAGAATCAACATTTGTTTGTTTCTAGATTATATCAATAATCATCATGCATCATGAGATACCATTTGAAAATATTCATGCATGAAATGAAAATTTCCATCTGTGAGTTGTAAATAATTTCATCCCGTCTTCTATCCCGTGATCTAGATCAATTCAGCAAAAAACGATTTCAGTAAACAACATTGGGCATACATTCTTTATTAAATGTAGTTTCATCTACTCTGCTATATCAGGGTTACAGACATGACTCGGTAATTACGCATCAAATTTGCAAACTTTAGCCCTTTTACTACTACGGTGGGTGGTCACAACCTCGCAACAAAAATTTTAAATTTTCCCACATAAAAACCCATTTGAAATAAATTAGCCCTGAGCATCTAAGTAATCCGCCGGTTGAGTTTTGAAGTGATCCGTTAGTCCTTTCTTAATAAAAAAAGGCACCATTAAGATGGAGGTAGGGTTAGCCGTCAAAGTCCAAGGGTAGTGGTGGGTGGATACCATCAAACCAAATATTTTAAGTCACCATGTTGAAAATTATTTGATTGGTAAAGAGCTGAAAATTTCAGAATTATAAATATTTTGGGAGTCGGTGTTCCCTCTGTGCGATATCGACCAATTCTGACAAAGTTCAAGAGGTGCATACACCAAAATTACAAGCAGAGGCTGAAAATTGACCAAATAAAGCAAGAAAGGCATCTTTCTCACAAATTTTCAGAACCATCTTGCATCAATTTCCTAAGCTCCTGTGCAAATGGCACGCCATACAGCCTTAGCAGGAACACTGGTTGGAATCAGGCCTAAAAAAAAATGTTTGATTGGCGTAACCCGACCTACCCTAATTTTACCACCGACCCTAGATATTTTTATTTTTTGAGCATGGTAAAAAACCTCCAAATCCAAAATTTGATGGGAATCGATTCATAGGAGCCCAAGATATGGCTTGCAGGACATTCAAAATGACAAATAAAAGATGTGTTACAGAAAAAGTGAATATGTTTTTGTATATGTGCCAAATATTTTGTGTTCTTGTATGTGAAACATAGACTTAGAAAATTAAAAAAAATATTAAAAAAAAAAAAAAAATCCGACCTACCTACCCTATTTTTTTTTCTATGTTTAACGCCAATCAAACAATTTTTTTTTTTGGCCTCATCAGAGGTAGAAATTCGTGTTCGTGTGCGTGAATCAAACTTGATTCACGCAGGTTGGATGTTGCGTGAATCATGATTCACGCAAAGTGCGTATAAGTTGATTCTCGCAAATTATTTTAGGTGAATCAAATTTGATAATGTAGATAATGCACATAAACAAAGGAAACCTAAAGCAAATTGTAGGCCTAGTCAGGCTAGTGTCATTATCAGAAGTATGTTTGACCATGACATGTTGTTTTCATGATTTTTGAAACAAAATAACAAAAAAAAAAAACATGTACAATGAGCCATATTTAAGGCTGAGCTTATTAATTTTATCAGGTGATACTTCATTCAAGTTTATTGGTGAAAAGTATTAACTGCTGTGTGTAGTTCGTTTTGGTATGCATGGTTGCATAATTTTGCACTCTCTCAGCCACTGCTTTGTTAAGAAGTTTAATGTAAAGATTAGACTCTAGTCACAATCCAGAAGCACTATTATATATGCTAAATACCATTTTCTATTGTTATATGCAATAAAACATTGATTGATGATTACATTTGTTACGTTTTTTAGAGTAGAATCTTCAGAAACTTTCATCTGTTGCCGGTGAATCACGCTAGCTATATCCATGCTATATCGTGGGTTCATGAATATTAATTAATATGACATCATCATTATGGTACTAAATCATGAATTGGAGTGTTTCTATTGCTCAGATATGATCACGTGGTACATTGACACTACTTTATATTTATGAATGCTGATAGTTCATGGCAATATAAATGACCAAGAATAATTCATGAATTCGCGGTACGGAGCATTTTTAAACTTACATTTGCGCGAATCAGATGATGATTCGCGCTGCCATGAATTTGCGAGAATCTTTACGCGAATCGATTCGCGGATTCGCGTCGAATTTCTACCCCTGCTCATTATTTTCCTACTGAACAAGCACCACTTAATTTAATACTCTTTGATACAAACCTTGATTTCTTCAATTGTTGCTTTAATCTTTGCATATCCCATGTGCTGTTTGCCCATCAAGTGGTCGTCTACCCGGGACTGTGCATCACCAACGATGAGAAACGCACCGCAGACCTCGCATACTTCCATCTGCTTCTCTTGGGACAGAATGGCATCCATTGCTTGCTCTGTGGCCTGGAGCAAAAACAGGAACATTTAGTAATACATTTGAGAAAACAAAATCAGATATTTCACAATATATAAACACACTAAGAGCAGAACCCTCTACAGTGAACACCTTGCCTGCCCTAAACTTTTGCACTACACGTTTTTCAATCTGCCTAAAATAATTTGATAGTTCCCAGCAAGTTCGATTTGGTTGTTTTGAAAATATCAGAAGCAGTACCAAATATATAACACTGCAAATTTTTGTTTGGAATTCCATGAAAGGGGTCATGCCATGAATATTTTATTACCATACCATTGTACATACCATTTTTTTCTCTTGTGCACTTAGGTATTCTGCACTTAGTCTAACACAAATTGAAATTGGTGTTTAGCTAACAGTGTCAAGCACAAACCATACACACACATGACAGACCTAATTCCCAAATAGAATGAGCCGTGTAAATGCTATACTTGGTTCACACAGAATGACAAAAATAACTAGCTTACTACAGTAGAAACTTGTTATCATAAAATCACTTGGGCCCAAGATTTTAGTTTGTGTTATCAGAATTTTGTGTTATTGAACCTATTTCATATAGGAAAATCAACACTTGTTCTCCAAAATCATTTTGTGCATTCAGGGTGTTTGTGTTAACAGATTTTTGTGTTAAAAAAGTTGCACAGTATCACAAAAACTAACCAATATTGAAGGGCTAGAAATTTTGTGAGAATTAATTTTGCTTGCAATTATTCTCATAGCATCTAGATATGAGAATAAATTTCTCTTGATCACTGAATTATTTAGTAATTGTAATTGCTTCATCCAATTTGATTCTCGCAAACAAAAAGAAAATTCTTCCCTTGTATTGAGACCATGCAGCTTTTTCTTAAGTTGACATGGACCAGGAGCCAGAAATCTGAAAAAAGTGGCTCCTAGACCTGAAGATATCTAGAAAACCATGAGTCGTTTTTTCAGGAGCAGGAGTCATTTCCGAAAATATAACATGAAAATATCAATGTGTTTCTCAGCTGGAGTAGAAACCTCACACACCTGTTTCAGTTCATCCCTTTCAGCCTTGAGTTGGTCACATAACTTCATCACTCCCTGCGCCTCTTCCACAAGTCCATCACACCCAAGCACCTCCACTTGTTCCAACAGATCATTGATACGATTGGTTAACATCTTGATTTTCTCCTCATCTTTGGATCGATTTGGTACTGAAAGTGTCTGAAATTCAAAGTCAATTCATGAATCATGATGATATCACAGATTGAAATTACATATATTCACAGTTTCTTCTAATGAAAGAACACTTTAATACTTAGGCCAAAATAAATAATTGTTGTGTTGCCTCAAGTGGAATTTCTGAAAAATTGAGTAGGTCGGTCGCAATGTTTTTTTTTTAATTATTATTATTATTATTATTATATTATGAAGCACCAAAAGTGCCAAATTTAGGTGTATTTTCTACTATTTTCAAAAACTTTTCCCCCAAAACACCAAATCTGAGCAAAATTGGGTGCTTTGGCGATTCTGATATCTTTTTTTTAAATTTTGACTAGGGTAAGTCGCTGAGGGCAACACAACATGCTGCAAAGTTCAAAATTGGCTCAAATACGACCAGCAACTGTCTTTTTGGGGACAAACCTAAAGGTGTGTTTAAACTGTGACGTAGGGTAATGATAGAGGGTAACGAACTTCCAACTAGAAACTTGCAACTTAAAACGACTGATACTTAACGATAGTGTGCGTAGCTAGCGGATTGTGTGAGTGTTAACTGACGTTAACTAACGATGATGAGCGTATAATTCAAAACTGCAATTCGCAGACCTTTCTACATTGCTGGTCGTCACAGTGTAAACGCGCCTTTAGTTGGGACTAGCCCTGGTTCAAAAATAGGATTAGTTTTGATTTGGGGTGAATAATTTTTAACTAATTTCTAAGAATATATACATGGTAGATTTCTATCCACAACATCTGCTATACTCCCATCAGCTCCAGTACAAACCATTATCATGCTTTGAGCTGTCTGATACATGATAATGTTGGAGGGTAAGCATAATAATGACAAAATTGGATGATTTACGTCCAATATTTATTGCTCTCGATATGAGTTTTAACATATTGGGCTTGACTGCCTCTTGCCCAATATTTTGCAACTCATAGCTCTACCAATAAATATGGGCTGAATCTATCCAATTTTGTATCAAACTATGCAATACTATACTCTATTAAATATTGGAAGTATGCAACAAGCAGCTGATTAACGCTTAAACCAATATGACCTTACAGGGAAGTAAATTAGCCCATATTTCTTGAATCATAACAACGTACCAAATATGAATATTCGAACATGAATATTCAAATGAACTTATATGTTCAATGTTTGTCCATGTGTTAGTAACAAAATTAATCCAAAATGATACCAAAATCATGAATAATTCATGAGAAACTATTAATGTATACGCATAATAATACGCATTGATTTGGTCTTAATCAATCCTAATCAGATTAATAAATTTGCATTCCATTATACCCGTAAAATAAGACAAAATCAATGCATTTGCAGTAAATTGATTGTTGTCCAATACACTCAGCCCCTGCTGGCCTCGTGAATTGGACGCATCAAAATTAACCGCACGTGCATTGATTTTGTCTCATTTCACTCCCGGCATGAAATGGGCATTAATTAACCTATTAAATGTCTGTCATAATTTTGTTTTATACAGGTCTACGTGCTACACTTGGCACTGTCACCAGCTATGTCTATATAAACGGACGCCTATGTTATTACCAGTTGTTTAACCAAGTAAAACAAACATATAAAATTGACATAGTGATTAGAATAATTATTTGAATTTCACGACAATAATGGTTGGTCTAGAAACAATATAGCCATATTGAGGATTGTCGAACCACGCATTGTTTCTGGAGCAAAGTGTCACCAATTAAATCGGCAGGGAAATGCGGACTTACATTTTGCTGAGAATTGCTAAGAGCTAGCCTGGAGTGTCCTCTTCGTATCCTCCTATCAACATCTGACATAGTTTGTTGTAGATACGCCAGGAAATCATCTTCGTATCTCATCTTTCCAAAGTCATCACTCTGTTCATATCTGTAGTATACACATTAATTGATAATTAAAGCAAAATTGAAACAAAAAATACTTCCCATGGACTGCTAGTGCCATCTTAAAGGTTACAGAGATGACTCGACCCCTAAATGACTTTTGAGGCAACACAAATTAAGGTTTATACAGGTGCCTCTATTATGGGCCTTAAAGCCTCTTTACGTCCAAATCCAATGAAAGTCCAATATAGATTTGCTTCAGTTTTATAAATTTGACCACCAAAGTCATTGGCCCAAAATGACCTTTGAATTTCCTTTGAACTCAACCTTTTGACATTGAATGACCTTGACCTTGTCCCACAAGAACACCCACACCCAAAGTCAAGAGCTATTTATGCAGCAAGTTTGGTCCATTTAAGATCAATGGTTAAAGAGTTTAAAGAGTTTTTGTAGTGACCTTGAAATAACCTGAATGACCTTGGGTCACCTTTTGAAAAAAAAATTGTATTTGACCTAAACAATTTGAACTTATTTACCCCCACCAAAAAGATTCACAGTGCAAGTTTAACTAAAACCCCTTTATTTCACCAAGTTTCATTATTCATTTTTGAGACAGTTTTGAGATATTATGGTACGTAGACCTTGAAAATGTTTCAGGTGAGACAAAAATGAAAACCTGAAAATGGTTTATACATCCGTAACTTTTTTGCTTATACTCTCTAACTCAAATGCTTTTCTTATACCATGTACTTACTCTTTCTTTATAATTTCATCATGGACTTTAGGACATGGACCTGTATAAAATAAAAGAAAAAATGCATGAGATGCTGATTGCAACTTCAACACTATTTATCAAAGGCCAATTTATAAAAATATAATAACAGCCGTCACGGAACATGTTACTCTCACCAATCCTATTATTCTTAACGACGCTTAAGTCACACACAGGTTACTTTTTGCCTCAAGAAATCCATATGGATATGCACAAGGGGCAAACAGACTTTGAACAAGGATGACAGGGAC
>JXSR01S000824.1:31946-47021 GCA_000969725.1 Ophiothrix spiculata | reverse complement strand
GATACTTTCCAGTGTTTTAACAATTGCTTGTAATTCAACTTAAGTTGATTTGGGCATGCATGCAATGTCAAACTTTACATGAAATCCACTTCGAAGCTCTTTTTCATATCAGTATACTGTAATGTTTACAGTACCATTTGACTATTATTGGACCTTCATGCAAAGTAGGATTACTACATGATATGCTATGATATAACAAGATATGTGACATGTTACGTCAAAAGGTACAAGTTGTCTACATTTAACAAAATTATCACAAATGTCAGATTTTCATGACTTTTAAAAGGGAATTATATTATTGTGAAAATTGAAGCTTGCCACCGTGGGTTTTGTAGTTATGATGAATAGTAGCAATGATGTTCTTACTATATTCTTTATAATCTTTATAATTTGCAAGTACGATTACCCACAATTACCTAAAAGCCTTTTTTTTTAGCGTTTTTATGCGGCAGGGAATCATCAGCCACGCCCGTCCCTTGGTAAAGGCTCTGTCAGACATCACCGTATAGAGCAAAACGTACGAATAACGTACAAAAGTTTCACATATTGAACGTATGTTAAACGGACCACCAAAGTATTAATAACGAATTAAACGTATACATAACGGACAGACCGTATGGATAACGTATTGAACGTACTTGTAACGAACACATGACGAACAACAATGCATAAAGCAGAACAATAGTGGGATAAAGTACGTTATGTGTACGTTTTGCTCTATACGGTGATGTGTGACAGAGCCTTAAGACAAGTGTAAATACGGAAGACAAACAACATGTGGTATCTTAAGCAGCTTACTTTGCAGCTAATTAATTATTACACAATTGGCTAGTAGATAGATAGGTTTATGGGTTTGTAATTCCATGCGTTATTAAACAACTAGAATTCAGCTCGCTGAAATATCGCTTACTTTATTTTCATTTATTCATGGAATATTACAGGAAACGCCCTTTTTGACATGCGTATGAATATTCATGAGTTCGGATGCACTAGTTTAAAAAACTTGTAAATTCGCCCAAAGTAGCATAGAATCTCAAATAAAACTTGCACTTAGAAGCATAAATGTTATGAAAACATTTTGAAATATAAAAAAAATGAAAATATTAGAAATACAAGTGTCTTTTCGTGTGACTTTGCTAGTGTTTATTTTCCTTGAGTGAGGTCAAATTAGGTCTTTGCGTTTTACCAAAAATCTACGGTTGTGGACTTAATATATTTTAGCGACTTGGTCAAAAGAGAGCGACAACACTTTTATTTTCAGATTTACCAAAAAAATGGCGGTAATTCTGCGTAAAACACGCCCCGCGTAAGATAATGTAACGCTTGGTCCAAAGAGGTCAGGCTGAGGTCAAATAACACATTTAATTTCTACGCAATACATCATATAACCCCGGAAGTGATCGATTACGTTGCACTTGTCTATCATTAAGTATTTGTAGTTAAAACACCCTCTTCAGGTTAGCGTGATCGGATAGTGTAGTGGTTACGCTTCTCGCTTTTGATGCGAGAGGTCCCAGTTTCGGTTCCCGTCGGCGCCTTCTTTTTCTTTTCTTTTTTTTTCATTTGAAAAACAAAATATTATTTTTTTTCCATCGTATTAGATTGATTTTCATTTAATAAACTACTTTAACAAAAGAATTTCTTTCGATAAAAATGATAAAATCATTTCCCTATACCCGTAAATAATATGGGATGCACAGTCAAGCCACGGAGACCGTCTGAACTGCTGCACGCACATGTGCATGGTATGGTAAATGACGTCAGATTTGCCTAGATATAGCCCCAGACCTCCGAAAGGTGTAATTTGTCGTTTACGATGTCCGTTGTGTTATCGGGATAATGTGATGACCGACATTTTGCCCTTTTCATACGTGTAATTGTACTGAATTTTCCCTTCTTTTAATAGTTGATTTTATAAGTTTTACAGGAAAGATATATTTTTCAAATTTCATAAATGTGAGGTCTGATGCCTAAACTTGCAGTTTGCATTAAACAATTCACATAAAAGTTTGTAAAAAAAAGCCCCGCGTACTTAGTAGATGTGACGTCATGATTTTAAAAGCTGAAAATTGGCAATTTTGTTTCAAATGTAATAAAATGAAGATTTGTTTTATTCCTAACAGACAAAGAAAGGCATGTTCTATTGGAAAAACTCTAGTTATCCATATCTCCATTTTTTATTTGCATTATCCCCCTAGTGATTATACACTGTTAGAACGTTGGGCAAATAATTTACCCAACGTTGGTTCAACTATGAACAACCCAACTTCTGGGTAAATAATTACCAACGTTGCGTACAATGTTGGCTAATTACCTAACTGTTGGGTAAAAGTTTTAGCTAATTACCCAAATATTGGGTAAAATTTCACCAACAGTTGGTTAATATTATTTACCCAACCATTGGGTTGTTCATAGTTTAACTAACGCTAAAAAATTGCCCAACAGTATAACAGTGTAGGGGTTCAAAGTCCGAACTATCCGACAGGTCACGTCAAGAAAGAAAATATTGCAACTAAGTTTTCAAATATTGATCGCCAGATCGCAGAATTAAATTACTCATTAAAAGCTCATTTGCATAGGATCTGAATACTGGTTGTAAAGACAGCCTTTAAATTCATAAAGTTCATTGACTTTGCCCGAGTAAAAATAATGCACATCTATTAGAACCGTAACAGATCATTTAAGAGAAGAATATAAACTTTGAGAATAAAATAGCATGAATACCGTAAACTGGGAAACATTGGTCAGCCAGGTAACTTTGGTCGTAAATGCCTTTTGTATTTAAACGCTTATATTTCAGAAAAGCAGTATTTTCTATGGTCATGTTTGGTGTCGTTTTCTTTAAAAAAAATGAATATAATTTATAAGATTGAAGAATAAAATGATTTATCTTTGGTTAAATGTCCTTGAAATTGGAGAAGAATTTTGATTTTTGACTAAAAATGCGATTTTCAAAAAAATCTTTGTGAAATCAAAAATAAATCTTTGTGAATGGGAATGTTTGCCTATTCGCTGTAGCAAGAGGCCAAATGTCACAAAAATCAACCTTAGTGCCATGTGCACTGTATTTTATATTTTAGCCCTATAACCTATTTAGGGCTGACCAAATTATCGAAGTAGAAGAAGGGATACACCTTTTAAAAATGAACTTTGTTTTAAATGTTCTTGTAGAAATCAAAATTGGTATTATGATACTGCACTTAAATAATTCTTCTACTCCTGTTGAATCACACAGTGACCAGCTCATGTGTTTGTAAAGCATACGAAATGTTTTTGAAATGACAGGTGTTTCATTTAAAGAGGAACATAATAAAGTCAGTTGGGAATTATCATTTAAATCATGTGGAAACAAGAATATTAACAGCCTGTTTAGGATGCATCTCTTAGGATTTAAACTATTTACAGAATCTTTACCAAAGATTTGTCGACAGGTATAAGGAAAGATACAGGTACAGGGAAAGATGCTGAATCATGACAGAATGATTGAAGAAATTATTTTCACAATACATTGTTATTAAATGAAAACCTTTCGAGTAGCAATATCTGATCCACATATGTGATGACTCACCCCGAAAGGGGGACTTTGCGACAGAATACTTTTCGAGAAACTGGTGAAAATAGGCAGCATAAAATGAAAAAAAAAATAATAAGAATTTCCAGCACATTTTCTGTTGTGAAATTTGATTGCCTTGATCAATTTCAACCAGCAAGGTGTCATGTTAAAGCTTGAAAAATGTTATAACAGATGAAATGATAAAATCAAAATAGATATCATCTGCAAAGTCCCCCCGTCACATATTTGGCCTCGAAAATTGATTGCTTATAATCATAATATGGGCAAAAATTAAATAAAACATCATGTCTGAAACCATAATGTGAGTGCGAGAAAGTCGTATCCGCAATAGCTGCCATTTGTCAATAATTTGAATTGCACACTGTTATTATCTCCAGTCTTGGGTCAGTGGCTCTTGAAATTGTTCTTTATATCACCTGAAGATCCAATTGAAGAGCCACTGACATATGGCATGTTCATTCTGGGGAATTTTCAACATACTAGTCACTAGGTTGTTAAAAAAAATATAACTTAAAGCAGCCATTACAGATACGACTTTTATTGTATTCACATGACGATATGACATATGAAAAGCTTTATTGATGAGCGGCATTTGTTCAGACCGATTCATCTCAAAGACTATTACTAGTATATTTTAGTTGCCTCAGTATATGCAACGTCTGTAAATGGCAACATCAATCACACCAAGTAAGTATTTGAAGTTTCTTAAACATTAAAAAGATATTAAATAGTGATGGTTATGCGATTTAAACTAACCAGATTCTTTATAGACTTTTTACCATGCTCTCTTTTTAAATCACATTATTGATCGATGTGCATAATGTGTAGGATACAAATCAAACCAGTAAGGAATTATAGGCACCAACTAATAAAGTCTGTTTACAAATGCCATAATATATTGTTAGTTCAAGTCATAGACCTAGCTGTTGAATATTATTGTTTGAGTAAACAAAACTCGTGTTCGAAGATGGTGTGGGCATACACTTGGCATTATAGGTGCTAGCCCTAAATTAACAATATGAATAGCAAATAGCAACAACACTGATAATAACGAAAAAAAACCACAATAATAATAATAACACCACCAACATAATATTTAAAAGCTGTTGAGAAAATTCACAATCACTTTTATTTTTTATTTTTGTTTCTATTACTTTTTGTTTTTATTTTTTATTACTCGTATCAACATCTACATTATATGCTAAACACTATAAGCAAACACTAAACAATTTCAGAAAGTACTCTTTGATTAATAATTGAGTACTGTATTAGTCAGGAAATATGACTGAACTTTACAGAAGGAAAAGTCAACTTAATGAACACTCTTCAAAACTTACAAGATCAAGAACCTATAGAAAGCGTGTACCTTTCTTTTAACCTAGGCTCATGGTGTTTTGAATTGAAACAAGTACACACAATTATGCCAATTTATCTATCTAAATATAGTTAATATAATTAAAAAATAATCTTAGATCTTGAGAACCATCATACAGATTATCTTTATTATTGCAATATATACACACTGCCTTTGGGTAAATTAAAAGAAAACAAGGCGCAAACGACAATCTTGAAGTAACAATTTATGTATTTATCCTTTGTTAAATATCAAATGTCAAATTCATTAACTAGTGATTTAGCGTAAATACCATAATCGGAATATATTTTTGAATATATTGTGTTACGTGACAGCTCCTTGTTTTTACCATTGAAACAGAAGCAATACCCCCCCCCCCCCCCCAAAAAAAAAATGTGAAAGCTTTTAAAGCTATTAGACTGTTAAGGGGGGAGTAGGGGGTTTGGAAGCATATCTTTGAGATCAATTTACTTGATGTTCCCAAATGATGACACGTCAATGTTATATACCATATTGTAGCCCATATTGATAACTTTCAGAAAACGCGCAAAATTTCAGTATGGTTGCCATGGTAACCGCGTAAGGCCTCTGATTGGCTAAACACGAAAACGATCATAACTAAAAAACAAAGAATGTCATCACAACCAAACTTAGAGGGTAGGTGTAGGATGACAAGACGCAGGGCACTATGGAAGCGGGTTGTTTATACGGTTGCCATGGCAACGAGGAATCGACCAATCAGGTAATTTTACTCCGTAATTCAAATTTGCGACAAAATTACAAAATTCCGCTTCCATATAGCCCTAGACCCATCCTTTCTTAAGACACCTACCAAATTGTATGGTTATACAGCATTTAGTTTTTGAGTTATGATTGTTCTTAGTTTGGTAGTTTGCGATTTTTCGACTTTCGAGATATAGGCCTTTAACATTGGCAAAAAATAAAGATTTGAAAAAATAAAAAAAAAAGATACTCAGGCTATAAGTAACTATTATACTATGAAAGATAATAAATTAACACAAATTTTGAGCCCATTTTGGTCAAAATCGGATTTAATTTAGCGGAGTTATGGATTTTAAAAAAATACAGATAAACAACATGTGGTATCTTAAACAACAGCTACTTTGCTTATTGCTCTGATCATTACACATTTGGCTAGTAGATAGATAGGTTTATGGGTTTGTAATTTCATGCGTTATTAAAGACAGCCTTTAAATTCATACAGTTCACTGACTTTGCCCGAGTAAAACAATGCACTTCTATTAGAACCGTGACAGATCATTTAAGAGAAGAACATAACTTTAAGAATAAAATAACATGAATAACATAGAATTGCCATAACTTCTGAACCGAATGTCCATTTGAACTCAAATAAAAAGCATTATAAAGTAGAGATTCTGCAGTTTTTCCGTGTGCTAATATCTGAACCCCCAACCAACATATGATTCGAGCTATCGCTATTTGACATCTGTATGTTCTTCAATGTCAACAAATTTGGGACTTACAATTTTACAATTATGATGTAATCATGATGTATTATTCCCTAAAAGTTCTTTCTTCTCTTCTCTTCTTGATTATTTATCAATATCATTATTATTCTTTTACTTAGACCTATACTAAAAATCATTACTGCATGCCTTACACGACAAACACATTATGGTATTCTAAACGTGTGATACTTTCAAGTGTTTTAACAATTGTTATTAATTCAACCTAAGTTGATTTCGGCATGCATGCAATGTCAAACTTTATATGAAACTCACTTCGAAGCTCTTCTTCAAATCAGAATAATGTGATGTTTACAGTGCCATTTGACTATTATTGGTCCCTTCATGCAAAGCAGGATTACTACATGATAAGCTATGATATAACATGATATGTGACATGTTACGTCAAAGGTACAAGTTGTCTACCTTTCACAAAATTATCACAAATGTCATATTTTCATGTTATTTAAAAGGGAATTATATTATATTATTATAAGCTTTAACACTTAGGTGGTCAAGGTCTTCCACATGCCCGTTAGTGGCCGGGGGGGGGGGGTTCCATATGGACCGAACCCCGAAAGAGCGCTTTCGCGAAGGAATTTTACTTTGAAACTGTGGTCACAGGTAAAGAACCTCAAAAGAACTATAAAAAAGAAACAATTCCGAAAATCAGACAAACCATTTCAAAATGGCGACCAAGACAAATTTTGCCATGTCGCGTCAACACTTTCTCGCTAAAAAAATGAAAACTCACTTCCCAATGGTAATTTTTCAATAAAATTTGGCTCATATTTGCAGTATGTAAGTACAAATACATTCCTGAAATAAAATGTGAAAACAGTTGTTCGGTTACGATTTTATGGGCAAAACAAAAGAGCGCCCTCGAAAATGCTTATTTATGCTAATAAGCATGGGAAGGGGTTGGTCGATATGATATTTTTTGTCACCAAGTGAAGGGTATGGTAAAGTTAGACAAATACATAGAAGGGTGATTAAAAAATATTTCGCGTTTTTGCGCTAACGCAAAAAAACCAAATGTTGGGTCCATATGGACACCCCCCCCCCCCCTTGACCACTTTTTTAAAAGTGTTAAAATAATACCTTGCTTGTGCCGCGGGTTTTGAAGTTATGATGAATAGTGGCAATGATGTTAATTCTTACTTACTTAAGGTTATAAAGAATATTCTTGCAAGTACGATTTTTTTTTCTAAATGACCGCAAATCTACTTGTTTGCTTACTTATGCAGCATGGAATCATCAGCCGTGCCCGTCCCTTGGTACGACAAGAGTAAATACGGAAGATAAACAACATGTGGTATCTTAAACAACAGCTACTTTGCTTATTGCTCTGATTATTACACATTTGGCTAGTAGATAGATAGGTTTATGGGTTTGCAATTTTATACGTTATTAAAGACAGCCTTTAAATTCACACAGTTCACTGACTTCGTCCAAGTAAAAATAATGCACTTCTATTAGAACCGTGACAGATCATTTAAGAGAAGAACATAACTTTAAGAATAAAATAACATGAATAACGGAGTTGTATACTTAATAGTCTAGAATAATCGAGATATGATAATGACTCCAACATAACAGTGGTTTCATCACTCATTGACCCCCTATTTTATTTTTAACCCTTTGGTAACTCGAAGACCATTTTCTTAATTTGATATAACTTTTCGAAAATGGCGCTAAATTAGTCAAAAAAATGACGCTGAATGTTGTGCTATTTTTACCCGGAAAAACCCTACTTTATATTAATTTTGCCCAAATACCACTAATTTTGCACTTTGTTCAATGAAAAACCTCTTTTTTTAACCAATTTTATGAATTTTGTCACCGAAAGACCCCTACTTCTGAGGTGCTCGGTGGCACTCGTACATCACTTCCATATGTCAGTGCCCTCCACCACGGGTTTCAAAAACACAGACTCATTTAAATTATCACAAATAACGTTACTGTAGTGTGCCCAGCGCTTAAGAACCTGGTCTGTGGCAAAGATATATTTTCTGCAAGGTTAAATCTTAACAATCCCTCGAGATGGAATTCAGACAGATTTTGGATATACATGTATGATTTAACTGATAATTCACACCGGACACGTATTCTTTCATAGTTGATAGAAACATCTGTCTTACAGATATACATGTATACATCGTTAACACTTAACTGCATAAGGGGGACCATGGTACCCAACATTTGGTTTTTCGGTTCTCGCATTTTAACGCCGCAATATTTCGGGCTGTTAATTCTTGTAATTGCCTAAACAGTAATTGCACTTCTTTTGGCCAAAAAAAAAAATTAGATCTACCGTTTTGTTTTCGAACTAATTAGCATATATTAGCATTTGTGGGGGTACGGAATAACCCCGGAGTAAAATTTTCCAAAGTTTATTTCAACAATGTCAATATAGTCATGATTTCCTAATTCGAGCCATATTTCATTGGAAATTCCTTAGGAAAGGTGTTTTTTTTTTCTTTTTTTGGCTAAAATTTTCATGTCTCGAAAATGTGTTATTTAGCCGCCATTTTAAAACGACACGTATATTTTATTGTTTTTCCTGAAATTTTGTTGTGATTACTGTACCTATATATGGTGTAAAGATTTAAAAAATAGTGGTTTTTATAAGGGGGTAACATGGAACCCCCCCCCCCCATTTTTCACTAACGGAAGTGGGGGTACCTTATGCAGTAAATGTTAAAGAATAGAAGCTTGGTTAACCATGTAACATAGCTTGAATCCATCTCAAAAGAAACATTAAATTTTCTAACAATAATAAGACTTCCAAATTTAGGTTTCTACCAGAATAGCCAGACCTGACACTTTTGGTTACAAATCAATCCATGAAGTCCTTTACCAATTTCTTCGATGAAAAGTTACCTTGCCAGATATGGATCTATATTAAATATTTAGTTGTACAGAGTTTCACTCGATTAACTTATTACTTTTATGCAGGGAGAGAATGATTCTTATACCGTTGCTATAACAACCGCTGCCGACCAATCAATTAATTTTATGACGTAATTCAAATTTTGGGCTCAATGGTCTCCTATCTCTTGATATGCTTAATAAGTGTGCCAAATTTCATTATGTTCAGAGGATACAACGTTACGCTTGTTAATTGGCTTAACATGTATTCAGGATCAGTTCAATCAATTTGTGGCACTAGTTTTTAACATCAACTCACATTAAGGGAGGGGTCTACCATAACCATTTTTGAAAATTCGTTTAGATCAGAAAAATTGAGAAAATAGCACATATAAAACTACAGAGTCTGTACTTTCTAATGCTTCTTATTTGAGTTCAAACGGACATTTGGTTCCGAAGTCGTGTCCATTTTAAGAGAGGAAGTCACAAATGGCTGCTCGCTTTTCAATTTTTCTTTTTCGTCAACGTTCGAAGGCCTATATCTCAAAAGTAGAAAGAGCGCAAACCTGCGATTTTGAACGGTCGTAACTCTAAAGCAAAATTACCAGTTACCATGCTAACGATATGAACAATCCGGCTTCATACTGCCCTGGGTAATGTATTATCGTCATACACCTTAAGGCCAAAAAAAGAAACAAGTTTGTTTCTGGTAACCCGCGCGCGTTTCTGTTAAGTTACATATTCCCGCATTATTTTTTTTTTTTCATATTTCGTATCAAAAAATAAATTTTTAATTTTGATAGATAAAACAATTCTGTAAAAAAGCTGACTGGAGACTTGCGTAAAAAACTTAATTACAATCAATCGTTCTTTTGTGAGAGCCAGCGAAATATTTAGCGCTTCTATATGTGACCCGTCATATCAAAAGGTACCTTAAGGTCGGCAAAATCAGAATTGATTTTTTGGTCTCAGCTGAAAGCTGAGATTTTAAGCTTTAAAATGACACCTTGATGTTTGGTTGCGAAGTTACACCAAAATTGGTAAAAGGCATCGGGCTGATTCGGAAAACTATAGTTCTGAGAAAATCGAGTTTAAAGTTTTTGTACTTAGTAAATCTTGACTGAAGAGAGGATTTTTAGCTTGGTTATTAATACATTTTTCTTATGTTTTGGATTTTTGAACCTGATTAATATGATAGAATACACTTCAATGATAACCTTTCTGATGAAATTAGTAATGCGACCTTGAACGTGATTTTTGACTATGATTAGCTTCAATGGCCGTATCGTAATGTACTATGCCGGTATTAAGGTACCTTTCGATATGACGATCCACATATAAGATACTGGCTCGAAACTATGGTCCACAACCATTATTACTCGATGCAGAATTTACAACAACGGGCGAACAAGTTCGAATAGGCTATGCTCTCGAGATAAAATTTGGGTCAAATCAATATGAATGGATGCGTGTTGATGTTCGTGGCTTTATAGTCTGAATATCAGCTGATCAAGTTAGCATTTTTTGTATAAAAAAAGAAAAAGCGCATATCGCATTGCATTTTTGAAAAGTAAAAAATAAAAAATAAAAAAGCGCATACCGCATTGTACTTTTCAAGCATATTACCAGAAACAAACTTTTTTGGCCTTATACCAAACATGAACTTTATTGGACCTTTCGTTCTTGAGTTTTCTTGAGTTTAAGTGTTTAGCCAATCCGAGGCCCTGTACCATAGTAACCAGAACAAAATAATACATTGATTCTGAATCTTTGCGATATGGGCTACAATATGGTATATAACACTTGTGGGTACAATTTTGGACAAAAGTCTGAAAAGTGTTCCGAAAAGTACATGGTATTTATGGAAGTCTACCCTCCCTTAAGCTAAATTGAAATGATGACGCGAAGTCAGTTAACTGCTTTGAGTAAAATGTCGTCTTTAATAACATATGGCATTGCAAACCCATAAACCTATCTGTCTATCTATGAAAAAAATATATCTCTGTTGTGAATTATCAGTTAAATCGCGAGGCAACGGGCATATCAACAGTCTCGAGGGATTTCTAAGAGTTCACATTACGGATTATATGCAATCTTTTCCCAAGACCAGGGGTGTATTTCACAAAGGTGATCGTAAGTTCCATTCGTAAGTACAATCGTAAGTCAAAATACGATCGTGGCTACGAACGATCGTAAGATCCATTTCACAAAAAGGTTATAAAAGTAATCGGAGCAACGAACGAACATAGGAATAATCGTAGCATATCATGCCTGTAATTGGTGCTGTGCATATTTCACAAAGAGTTACGAACGTTCGTAGGTTTTCAAAACGTGCGTAATTATCGAACAGCAACCACTTTCTTTAAAGAGTTCTTGTGTTATTCATGCGACGTAAATGGTTAGTCAATTTAATCTACTATACTATTTAATTCATTTTGTACCGAAATAAACCAAAATTAAAAAGAATTCCAAATTTTTGATCATATGTACAATGCTTACGATAACTAAAAGTTGATCGTAGACTTACGAAGATATTTACGAATGCATTTGATCGTAAGTCTTTTGTGAAATAAACTTACGATTGTTCGTAACTTTACGATAGAATTTAGTACTTACGAACGGTTTGCGATACTTACGAACGTTCGTAACCCTTTGTGAAATACACCCCAGGTTCTTAAGAGCCACGCACAACCACTATTAAACGGTTTTACGATAATTTAAATGAGTCGATGTTTTAGAAACCACTGGCACCCATCTCAATACTTAAACTTAGTTAAAGAATCATATTTCGGAATCCAATATTTTATTTTCAAAGTTATGTTCTTCTTGTACGTAATCTGTCACGTTTCTGATATTAGTGCAATATTTGAATTATTTAAATGATTTAAATTATTCAAATATTCTTTGTTCGTATGTATGTATTTACCATTGTGTAATCCCGTGTGAAAGTTTTTAGCCGAAAAATCAACCAAATTCCCATTAATAAAAGACGTTAATAAGCTTAAAAATTCTATAATTTGGTTTAAAATTTTCTATAAATAGGAATAGACTACACAAACGGCTTGTATGAACTGATGATTCAATTCGATGAAAAGGAAATACAATTACCAATAAATTATGTAAATTTTGGTGTTTGAAAGTAACCCATAAAGCACTTCATATATGAGATGCTTTTGGTAAAGAACAATTCATCTGTCTCATGCAACCAGTTTGATCAATTTGTGGTACTTCAAAACATTAACTTGCTCTAAGCTATGTTGAAATGATGACGCAAATTCAGTGATTCTGCTTTGAGTAAAAAGCTGTCTTAAAAAAAGCATGACATTGCAAACCAATAAGCATATCTGTCTATCTTGATGTAGCCTAACATCTATCAATTAAAGGACTGCTAAGTAGCTTAACATGGTAGTTGTCGCCACCATTAGTTATTGATGCTTGTATTTAACCTTCGTAAATACCAACGGACACTCCCTTACCACCCCTAACGGATGATTCCCTGCTGCGTAAAACATAAAACAAATATGTTCCCCTTTGAAAATATAATTTAAAACTAATCATCGGCACTCACGTTTTTGGGTCGAAATTTTCAGAGAAACCCTTCTCCGTCCTCAAAGAGTGGTGTCTGAGTTGTGTCTGACATCTGATTTCCTGTTCTGGACGTTGGTGTCGTCCTTCTTGATGTTGACAACAGGAATTCAATTCATAAAGCTTTTCTAAGGAAAGTGAGGGAGACGATCATCAAGAAAGAACTTAACCCCACCCTTAAAGGTGTGTATTCCGATCACTTTCACTCACAACATCAAATTGGAGATTTTGATATCAAATGACATGAAAGCGCATATTTTTCTCATAACCCCTGTAATCTGTAAATGTTCATGCCTCATATTATGTCTCATTGAAGAGATACTATAAAAAAAAGTGCTGAATTAATGGAATATTTTGTTGACAAAAATAAATATCCTATCTCGGACACATTTTTCCCTGTGGCATTTATTTGGCTCAAAGTATACGAATGAAACTGTGTGATTGCTTTATATAGTTGATGACCCGTCATTCAAATATTGAAAAAGAGTATGTTAATGTTTTCACCAGATCGGAAAACCAGTACCTTTAATAGTGACGGGGACGTGAACTTCAAAAGATGTATGATTTTATGTTGTCAAGATCAAGAAGGACGCCACCAACGTCCAGAACAGGAAATTGGACGTCAGACACCACTCGCTGAGGAAGGAGCGGGGTTTCTCCGAAAATTTCTACCAAAAACTGAGTGCTGATGAGCAGGTTTAAATTATATTTTTATTTCTTCAACCAGCATGTATAACTGTTTTCATTCGCGAATATAACCTAAGCCTTGTAATTGTAAGTGAACTGCTTGGAGTAAAAGGTCATCATTAATAAAGTATGTCATTGCAAACCCATTATAAGCCTATCTGTCTATCTAGCCAAAAGTCTAACAATTAATTGACTGTAAAGTAGCCCTTGCTTAAGATACCACATGTTGTTTGTCCTTGTCATTAATAAATGTAGCTTGTATTTAAAGCAAAAGAGAAACAATGAGCGAAAACTCACCATTATATTGTGTCATGTCATATACACGTAGCAATGTAGACATGCTTTCTATGTAATATTCCATCATATTCAAATGGTAATTTAAGTGTTGGGTTAAATCACAACGATACTATATACACGCTATACACAATAATAACACAATAAATAGAGACACTACATTACTAGTATAGGCCTATACATGTATGCCAGAAAATCATTATGGTTAAATTACTAAATGTTGATTGAACGCTGGAAAGTATCAGACGGTTAAAATAACAGACGTTACTTGACAGTGAAGGACAAGATTTCGAATCAGATGTAGATGAAGTACTTCAATAGCTGTTATCAATCATGTTTATTTTCATTGGCAGAAATAAGGATTTTCAACTATTTCAATTAATTTCAAAGCATATTCCAATGAAGATATTAACGCTAAGTCGTTAGACAACTGGATTGACATTAGATATTTACCAAAGGATATATCTACACAAATTGTTTCTTCGAATTTTTGTTTGTGCATTGTTTTCTTTCAATTTATCCAAGGGCACAATATGTCAATGTTATAACACAGGTATCCATTTACGATGAGCCAAGAAAGATTTGCTTGAAAGTTAGGTTTACTTAGTGAGATGTTGTATATGAAAATATTTGCATACTGCTACGGTTTTGAGCTTTATATATTGTTTTCCTAACATCGCAAGGAAATCGGTAATCTGTATGACAGCGTAGAGACAGTTTAAGTATACTTCAATATATAAACTTCAATTACAATGTTTACTGTTTCAATTCCAAACTCAATATTATGAGCCTGTATTAAAACAGTGGTACTTGTATTATAAGTGATTGATTGATTGATTGATTGATTGATTGAACCTTCCTTATCAGATATGTTCGTTCTGAAGAAAAGTGACATAAGTCATGAAGAACAAGGTAAAAGTTTAATAGTTTGCACGCAATCCAGTATACTAATCTTCAATTATATTGCAATCACCATCAAAAGGTACATACGTGACCCAGCTTTGATGACCGGGCATTGAGTGACGCGTGTTCAAATCCAGTGGATGGCGTGCGTAGTGTCATTCAACAAGATACTAACCCTCATATCGTCACCCTAATAAAATAATGGCGTATCTGATAAATGTACTTTTGAGAAAATCAAGAAAAACAATCTGGTTTTGTTGGTTCATTTATTTCATTGATCATTTATTGGGTAAAAACTTCATGATACAAAGCAACTGTCA
>JXSR01S000824.1:14025-29896 GCA_000969725.1 Ophiothrix spiculata | reverse complement strand
TATTATGCTGAAGGTTGTGATTACAAGCCAGGACGGGACCCCTGCCGTTATTTTCATCTTCCAACCGAGAAAAATCAGTCTGAATTGTATGTTTACGTGTGCCTATTGTGTTTTTATTCGTATGATTAGTGGACATGATCATTCGTTTGGGTCCAAACCGCACGTCTTGGGTGATTTACATAAATTATGACGTCACTACTGTCCCGGCGTATAGGGTATACACTACATACGATTAAAGATAATCACTTATAACGGACATTGGATAAAAGAATTGGTCAAATTCTCTCTCCTTATTATCTCAACAATACATGAATATTCAATAGCTATTTGACTGACCATTGTGATCGTCTACTGAACTGAACCTGTTATATTTATTGGTTGAATGGAGCCATGAAAATGGTATATCTAACGAGTGGTGTTACTTACGCCAAATTATGATAAAATGGCCTATCTCACAAGCGTCAGATAGGCCATTTTCATTTCGGTTTATTAGCAGATGTTCAAAGCCGCATTGTTTTACACAGTAGGTGCCTCTTAGTCTAAGGAACAGATTTATTCAAAAATCTCAATTTCGCCATTTTGTTACTTACGCTATCATTTTTATTAGGGTGACGATATGCTTATCTCCACCCAGGTTGCAGATGGTTACCGGTGTAATGAAATACTGCGTCCGTGTGACTGAGTGTCCTACCTACTATCTAATTGTTTAGAACGTACCTGTACATGTGCAATCAATAAATCATTGATTGCAACTTATTCCGTGTAGTTGAATTAGACCCGGACTCCTGGATATGGGGGACACTCAGTCTCATTACACCGGCACTCCTCATTGCTAGGAGGGTAACAGACTCGCGGTGAAGAAGGCGTGGTGATTCCCTCGCTGTAAGAATGTAACAAAAAAGTAGAGTCTTACACAAATGTATCGCTTTGAAAGAGAGATGAGTGCTCGAATCTGTGTAAATACAAGCCGTCCCTTTTAGCTTTACCTTTTTACCACCTTTAGAGAAAATTTGTCCTTAAAGGTGTGCTCCGATTTTATCATGTGTATAATAACTAATTGACCTTGACCTCTGAATTGTATTTTATGAACTTTCACCTCAGGTCAATTATTTTGTTCTCTTCAGAGGCAAAATAAAGTATGCAACCCTGAGGATGAGGCTGGTATGTAAATATATACATAAGAAATAGAAAATAGGTAAACCAATTAACTTTACCTTTTCTGCGATATCTTCGAAACTATAGTAAATTTGGAGGTGAAATTTTGGATTTACATTGAGAAATACTTGGGCTTTCATTTGACATCAACAATGTTCTACTTCCGATTGAGCCCCGGGATATATAATGTGATCAGAACCTATACCTTTAAAGCAATACTATCAAGTGTTCAAATGAGGCGCCCCCTGTCATTCATCATGTTCATGACTTTTTTTTAGCTTATTGGGTTTGTTTTTGGTAGATATTAATACCATCCAAACCATTTGGCTAATTAAATATGTTAACATTTTCTGTTATGACCATTTGTTGAATTATATTCGGGATCCCAAATTTAATTCAACGTGTATTAGTATAGGAGAGCCTTTTATCATTTTTCTGTGATAAAAAGTATATAAAACACGTTTTGACACACTATTGAAAACGCTTTTAAATAGTCACATTCCTTCATTTTAGACTGTTTATAAATTATAGTAGCCTATTGCTTTAAATGATTATATTTTCCTATACATAGATTTAACAGTGCATAATATTTTCTATTGACTTTTTTTTTAATCATTTGGTCTTCATATAAGATAATTGTCACTGCCCTTCGTCATTAACAATTTAATTGAGAAAATAAGACACTTGTAGGATGATCAGGCGGCCTATGATGCCCCTTAGATGAAGAGCGATACTGTAGTCATAAAAAATGAAAGTCAAGTTAAACAGATTTAACATGATATTTTGCTGCACTTGTAGGAGTGATTTTGTGATCTGATTTCCCTTAGCAATTGAAAGCTTCATAGCTTCACTTGTATATGTGATGTTATTGGAAGGGGTCTAATCCTAATTAGAAAAAGTCTGATATGTAAAACAGTGACAATGGCCTACTTTATGGCTGGTTTTAGATGGACCGTCACAAATATGAACTAGAACTGAACTGTCCCTGAAGTGACAGAGACCCTGCCGATTTCCATTTTTATGTGTGGAATAAATATGTCACCTTGTACTTGGAAATTAATTAGAAAATTAGATCTTTGACCCCAGGAAAAGGTCGGATGACGGAGTCACCATTGACACTTTAAACGCTGGTTTAAGACAAACAGTTTGGCACCTTAACTTTTGAATTCGGAGAAAATTGAGAATTTGACCTTTGACCCCCAAGGAATGGTCGGGCGTTGAGGTCACCATTGACATTTTTGATCGTTGGTCCAAGACAAATAATTTGACACCTTAAACTTTGAAATTGGACAATGTTGAAAATTTGACCTTTCTTTTAAAGACCTTTGACCCCCAAGGAAAGGTCAAGTGACGGGGTCACCATGGACACTTTTGATCGCTGTTCCAAGGCGAACAATTTGACACCTTAATCTTTGAAATCGGACAAAGTTGAGAATTTGACCTTTCTTTTGAACTTTGACCCCCAAGGGAAGGTCGGGCGATGAGGTCACCATTGACACTTTTGATCGTTGGTCCAGGATGAACAATTTGACACCTTAAACGTTGAAATCGGACAAAGTTGAAAATTTGACCTTTCCTAGACCTTTCTTTTGACCTTTGACCCCCAAGGAAGGGTCGGACGATGAGGTCACCATGGACACTTTTGATCGTTGGTCCAAGACGAACAATTTGACATCTCAAACGTTAAAATCGGAAAACTTTGAAAATTTGACCTTCTTATTTGACCCCTGGTGACCCCATGCGACCTTCAGTGAATTTCTCATTAAGTAACAATTGTAGAAGGTCTCAAGACGTTTCATATCCATAAATTTGATGACCGCACCTCGAAACCCCGATGAGTTGAAACTCTTTTCGTGAAAATCATGTTTTTGACCCCGTGACCCCTACGTGACCTTTGAGGGGTCAGGGGTCAGTAGACATAAATGGGAGGTGACCCTTCTACCACTGACCAAGTTTGATATAAAATTGGATGGATTGAGCATGATACAAAAAGATATTGGTCGAGCTATGAGTTTTACGAAATATCGTGCGAGATGCGCAGCGTCGAGCTCGATATTTCTAAAACTCATAGCGAGACCAATATCTTTGAGTATCATGCGAAAAAATCCATCCAATTTTATCATTACTATGTTCAAAATCAGACATCTTGTTTCCTGGCCGATATCCCTGTCCGATTTTTTTGGAAATCGGTCAGCTCAGAACATAATAATGGTCCAAATAGGCCATTGCGTTCCAGAGATATAAGCTGTTGAAGTGTTGCCAGAAGAAAGAAAGAAAGAAGAAAGAAAGAAGAAACCGGTCAAAAACAGAACCCTGCCGTCGAATACGGCAGGGTAAATAGGCCAACTTTTTGGAATGATGGATGTTATTATACGTTACATGTATCGAGGCAATTTTCAGTCGCATGGCTTGAAAACATTATTAATAGTCATTGACATGAATCGTTTTTTTGAAAAGCCGCTCATTGATAAAGCTATTCTTTTAATGCCATATTTGGTTCCAGACATAATATTTTATTTATCGCTTACACAAATCATTATTCTAAGCAATCAATTATTTAAGCCAAATATGTGTATCAGAGATTGTTACTTGAAATTTGTTTTTCATTTGCTATCGATGTATTTATTATCTTGTTCATGCTGTGAATATTTGGGTATCTCTCCTTTTACCTTTGCTGTCGATAATGGAATCTCATTTTTTATTTCGCAAATATATATATATTCCATAATTAGATATGTGTTACAGGCAATTGGTACTAGATTTGGCTGCGCGATACACAGTGGCGTAACAGGTGTTGGTCGCCAGGGGGTGGGGTGGTGGGTGGCAAAGCCCCAAAATTTCCCCCTGACGGAATTTTACCCCCTTCCTATCCCCCCCCATTTTTATCTAAAAATGTTATAAAATGTTGGACTTCATTTCGAAAAAAATGTTGCAAAACTATAGCAAATGGCAAATTTTATTTTAAAAATTGACATAATAGCTTGAAATTCGCGCGAAGTGCGAATTTTTTTTGCATTTTACATCTTAATTATCGAAAAAGGGTGAAATTGGGGCCATTGGGGTGTGGCTCCTTCCCTTTGTTATCCTTTTTTCTTCCCCTTTTCTTTTCTTTCCCTTTTCTCTTTCTTTTTCTCCCTCTTTTTCCCTTTTCTTCCTCTTTTTTCCTTTCCCCCTTCTTTTTCCTTCTTTCTTTTCTCTTTTTCTCCCATTCCCTTCTTTTTCCTTCTTTTCCTCCTCTGTATTTTTACCCCTGGGTCTGTGAAATTTCCCCCTGAGAGCCTTCAGGGGGGCAACTTGCCTCCCCCCCCCCGCCCCCCTGTTGTTACGCCAGTTGCGATACAAGTATAGCTACCCGCTCGTCTATTCGAAGAGTTGACTTGCAAAACGGCTTACATCCATTCTGCACTTTTTGAGAAAAGGGCAAAAAATGCTAGGACATCAAAATGGGTCGCAAAATTCCTGATAATGATTTTAGTAATTCTTTACTAATGTGTCTTTAAAATAAGGTGTAATTTAGATAATTCATCAAATAGTCCTTTTTATTAATTGGCTATTGATTTTTTGTTGAAAATGGATGTAAGCCGTTTTGCAGGACAACTCATCAAATTTTAAATTAGAACCCCCTTATCTTCCAAAATTTCTTTTTGAATTCTTTATTAGGATGTGATATACTTTATAAAAACCAAATTTCAACATCTGGGCATGTTTGATAAAAAAGTTACCACATATGGGCATAAAAGTAACATGTGTAGGATTTAAACCCATTTAGGGAGATTTTTTCAATATAATTTTTGCCAGGATGATGCACAAGTTAAAGGTCTGTAAGAATCAAAAACTCATTTTTGAAAAAATGGTCTCTAAGTCGTTTTTCCAATCCAGCTCTTTATTTTGTAAAGATTACTGCTATACCCATGTTTGATTTCATATGTTCATGGATATACATGGCAACCCATTTCCAGGGTTGTACACTTTTTGTGTTGCCTCTTAAGAGTGAACAAGAACGAAACCTCACAAAATGCATTCAGTGGTCAAGATCAATCCCTATCCCTTTTTTTTTTTTTTTTTTTTTTGAGTTTTTTTAGGGTTTCTTTTTTTATAAAGACACACTAGTATTTTCACTGTGAAAACTCAGATGAATCTTTTTAATTACATTTATAAGAAACTGATGCAAAAAAATATGCCGGCAATTAACAAGCTTTGTATCATAAATGTCATACGGTATTTTCTTTTCATATTTCATATTCTTTTTCATATTTTTTATGTCATAACGAAATATGTGCTTGAGGGGAAATTAATTTCTGCACAAAACCGTTTAATTTATTTATGACAAGAAATGCATATGATATTTGCTTGCTCTTAGAGAGATTTCCCAAGTCTTATGCTACTTAAAGAATAAAGAATGTTATGGTTTTCCCTATCTGTAAATACGATACAAAATAGGTGTCCCAGAAAAAAACACCTTACAATCTTTGCGTGTAATTTTCTTGGGTTTAACGGATAGTCAGAAAGTATGTAAAGGTTGCATTTTCTAACCAATGAATTGATCTTTTAGATATCGTTTGTTTTATTTCAATCAGTAGTGTACCACACAAGTTATGTTTTATCAAATTTTAGGTGGATTTTTGTCTGGTCAAATTTCATGATTATAGACCATTAAGTGGGGTGGGGTGTTTTTGAATGGAATAAAAATGGGTCACCTTTGAAAAATTTATCATATCTGTCTTATTTTTGCATCAAATTTGTTCATTTTTTCAGGACAGTTAAAAGAGAGCATGCACATAATGAATTAGTAAACCTTTTTAACGGTTGAGAAAGCAAATCAATGACAATACCCAATAGAGCTTCTTTCAAGGGGAACTTGAAATTGGATCAGACAATTTTACATCCAAATATTTGACAAAGCATAACTTTTGTTGTACACAACCGAATGAAGTAAAACAAACAGTATCTAAAAGATCATTTCAAGGGCTATAAAATGCAATATTTACACACTTTCTAACTATGCGTTAAACTCAAGAAAATTACACGCAAAGATTGTAAGGTTTTTTCTGGGACACCCTGTATGTCTTTATATTCCATTCCATTTATTTATATGCTTTAGGCATACAGATAACGCTTGTATTCAGCTTTTTGGTATACATTCCCGAAAAGGGGGATTTTGCAACAGAACCAGGTGAAAATAGGCCGCGAAAAAAAAAATAAGAATTTTCAGCAGATTTTCTGTTGTAAAAGTTGATCGCCTTGATCAATTTCAACAAGTAAGGTGTCATTTTTTGGCTCAAAAAATGCCGCAACAGATGAAATGAAAAAATCAAATTGATATCACCTGCAAAGTCCCCCTATCGGGGTGAGCCATCACATTTGTTTGTCTCGAGTGATAACCAAATACGTCTATTCACTTTAATTATCGAAAATCAAGGGGCCACACAACCTGAGCCGTAATGCAGTTGTTCCTTCAATTTATTAGAATCTGACGTGACAAACGCCTTACCTCTTTTCTAGCTAAATAAAAAGAAGATAACAACCTAAATGTATGCTGAAAATTTCACTTAATTTCGACCATACATTTTCAAGTTAGAAGCTTTTCAGCAGTATTTAAATAATCTGCATAGGCTAGTGTTATGCCGAAATCGCATGATATATGTCATCACGCGTTTTCGGCAGAGCAGATGCCGAAATCGCGTGATATCGGTGAATCACCAATTTCCGGTTTTATATCGTACAATTCGTGCGCTATCCAGCTTGTAACCATTGTGGTAACAGGCTGCGTTGCACAGGATCGAGTCGAATGATTTAATTTCGTATGTGATAGTTGTGCTGTCAGGTATTTATATTTGTCTGTAACTTTTTGTTGTAATCTAGGAAAGGACCTTTAACAGGCCTTATTGGCCTTCCGGTCCTATCCTCCATAATTCTGTTCTGTTTCCATGTTAATTTTTTATGTATTTTTATGGAAAATAAATGAATCTGAATTGAATTAAAATATTAATAAAATACGTAATGGTATCGCGAATTCGGCAGTGTTGATGCCGTAAGTGAATGATCGCTCCAAACTTCGATGCCGAACAGCCGTGATCATAGCATATCATACGTCATTGCAAAATAAACAAATATGATTTAATTGCGCTTTTGTACTAAGTACACGGTGGAAAAGCAATATTTTGTCGAAATCACGTGATTTCGGCAAAAAAATGCCTGCCGAAATTACGTGATCTCGGCAGACAAATTTTGCCGAAATCACGTGATTTCGGCATACGTTATGCCGTCATCACGGGATCTTGGCAAGCGTTTGTCGAAATCACGTGATCTCGGCCATCACGCGATTTCGGCGTAACACTACTCAGCCAGTACTTAGATCCTATGCAAATGAGCTTTTAATAAGCAATTAAATTTTTCGATCTGGCGATCAATATTTAAAAAGTTGGTCGCGATATTTGTTTTTCTTGACAAGACCTGAGTGATAGTTAGGACGATAGTTCGAACCCCTATAATTACAAGGGGATTTATGCAAATAAAAAATGAAGATATGGATGAAAATATTTAGAGTTTTTCCAATAAAACATGCCTTTGTTTGACTGTTAGGAATAAAAAATATCTTCATTTTATTACATTTTAAACAAAATTGCCAATTTTCAGCTTTTAAAATCATGAGGTCACATCTACTTACGCGAAGCTTGTTTTACCAATTTTTATGTGAATTAACTAATATAAACTGCAAGTTTAGGTATCAGACCTCACATTCACGAAATTTAATATATATATCTTTCCTGTACGACTTTTAAAATTAGTTATTAAAAGAAGGGAAATTCAGAACAATTAGACTTATGAAAAGGGCAAGATGTCGGTCATCACATTATCCCGATAACACAGCGGACATCGTAAACGACAAATTACACCTTTCAGGGGTCTGGGCTATATCTAGGCAAATCTGACGTCATTTACCATACCATGCATGTGCGTGAAACAGCTCATGTGCTTGACCATAGACGGTTTCCGTGGCTTGACTGTGCATCCCACTGTTCATATTATTTACGGGTATAGGGAAATGATTTTATCATGTTTATCGAAAGAAATTCTTTTGTAAAAGCAGTTTATTAAATGAATATCAATCTAATACGATGGAAAAAATAATACTTTGTTTTCAAATGAAAAAAAAAGAAGGCGCCGACGGGAATCGAAACTGGGACCTCTCGCATCAAACGCGAGTAGCGTAACCACTACACTATCCGATCACGCCTAATTAAAGAGGGTGTTTTAACTACATATACTTAATAATAAGCAAGTGCCGCTTAATTGATCACTTCCGGGGTTATATGATGTTTTGCGTAGAAATTTAATGTTTTATTTGACCTCTTTGGACCAAGGGGTACATTAGCTTACGCGAGGCGTGTTTTACGCAAAATTAGCGCAATATTTTTAGTAAATCTGATAAAGAAGTGTTGTCGCTCTCTTTTGACCAAGTGGCTAAAATATATTAAGTCCAGAACCGTAGATTTAAGGTTAAGATCTACATTACGGCTCAGGTTGTGTCTTATATTCCGGTTTATATTGTCAAATAAATGACACGCTTAGGGGAAATCAATTTCTGTCAAAGTCTTTTTATACATGTATTTATGTTTACTACATTTTTATACATGTGCAAGAAAAACACGTGTTTTCTATTATCCAACAAGCACACACACATGGTATTTGCTACGCTCTTAGAGAGATTTCCCAAGTCTAATATACTTAAAGATTTTTTTATGGAAAGCATAGAAAAATATTAGAATGCATAACATTTGAACACAGGCGAGGTTATGCCTTTATATGTTTTACATACGACAAGTATAATGAAAACTATTGTATTCAACATTTTCATATAAGCCCCCAATGATTTGATGGCCTATTTTTCTTCACTTTTATTGAAAATCTAACAGGGTCACGCAAGTTTAGCAGTAATGTTATGCTTTTCCCTTTGCTTAATAAATAAGTGCAGCATCTTGTTTTATTTCGTCTTAGCGGAATTAAAAAAAACATGAGTTGTAGTGATTTGTAATGCAATAGGAGGCCATGTAGCCACTCTATCTGGGGAATATTATACATCAGCATGATCAGGCTAGCGTTGTTTGCTGAAAGTATATTTTGCTGTAAAGCATGGCGTACCTCCGAACATTATACGCTCACCTGAGGGACATTCGCTCACACCTTTTGTCTCTATTGAGAGAATATCACTCCGTCCTTATTCGCTCTTCCGTTTATTATTGATATTAAAGGAGCATGGTCCGATTGCTACAACTTTTTTCAAACTTTTTGAGATTTTGGTACTAAAATATTGCTCATATTTTTCTCATAACCCATGTGATATTTCATGGCTGAATTATGTTATGCTTTGGAGATATGTATGAAAATGTGTCTAATTATGGTAACCATAATTAATTTTATACAGAAAAGTATAGGCAGCTCTGAAATACATTGCCCATAAAATCAAACCGGCTTGACCGATTCAGCTGAAATGTTAAATTTAGACTTCTTTAGTGGCCATCTTTCATATATATTTGAAAACTAAATTGAAAAATCGGACCAAGCTCCTTTAATACCATTCGAACGATACTAAACAGCCTCTTAAAATTCTTGTTTCCACGTGATGCAAGTTAACAGATAATCGCATCGGAAATAAACACCTGTGAGGCCCCTGACACTTTACATACTATATACTTCATAGCGCATTTGATTACTGCATACTTGACATTAAATATGGGTCCGTGTATATGACCGAAAAATCGTTTTTCGTGTTTTGTTTTAACACTTAAGTGCATAAGGGGGGGGGGGGGGTCCATATGGACCCTGGATTTTGATTTTCACGCGAACCGCGAAAACGCAACATAACCCAATAAAGCTGTTTTATGTAATTGTCAAGGTAGGGGTAACGCATGTTTTGGTGCAAAAAGAATTTAAATCGGTCGTGTCGTTTTTGAGATAATTAGCATAAAATGGTAAAATGATGGCGCTGTTCGAATTTTGTTTAGTCCCTAAAACCAAAACGAAACAACTTTTTTAAATTTTTATTTTAGCAATACATTTGTAATTATAGTCTGCTATTATGTGCCAACTTTCATTAAAAAATTCAGATTTCCAAATTTTGGCGGGAAATTTTTCGGAAAAAATGAAATTTTGATATGAATTAGATATCTGGCCGCCATTTTGAAACGGAATGACGGATTTTTTATCTGTTTGATTCATATGAATCAAATTGAGTTGTTGTATCACTGTGTACAGTTTTAAGGGTAAATGATGTAGAGAACATTGTTTATAAAGCGTTCAAAATCCAAGGTCCATATGGACCCCCAACGTATGCAAATGCAATTACATATTCTGGCCAATAGTCTGCCAAATAATTGTCTGTAACCCTTGTCCAAGATACCACATGCCACTGACATGCTGTTTGTCTCTTCATTAATATGATGCTTACCAATTTAAATGTAAAGAAATGGGTATTATATCGGCGGGTTATAACATGTTGTATAATAATTATACACATACACCCATGACCAAACCATAGTAAAACAATATAGAACTTTTGTATGCATTGACCAACATATAGTTAAATTTACCAGATGTTAATTTCACCAACGCAAGAAAGAAGACTTTGTTTAAAATACCAGATGTCAGGTAGTCGTGATAATGATACTGATCTAAAAGAAAGACAGTCAGTACTTAGATCCTATGCAAATGAGCTCTTAAGGGTTCGCGCCACGAAATAGCCTGCCTATTCTTTTACAATGTAAAAGTAAGGTCAAAAATCTTCATTTTTTGGCCAAATTAATAAATAGCTCCACTTCTCACCTTATTTTTCTACCAGATTATGATGTATCCCATCAGACAAAATGCAATTTTAAAGGGGTTTATCGGCTTGATTTCGCGGGAGCCCATCCTGTTATGTTGTCTGCAACTTCCGCCATACTTGTTAAGTGCTTCCAGTTCATCTGAGGGTGAAATAAAAATTAAATGATTAAAAGTTGGCCAAATAATGGAATATGTGCATTGTTTGTGATTGGATGCCAAGAAAATATTTAGGAAAAAATATTTATTCCAAAAATTGGACCAACCCAAGGTGATTTTTTTTCACAATTATATTTAGGAAGTACGACAGTGGTTTGTTCAGGTCTGAGTTCAAAACACTTAGGGTTTGGCGGTATTATTTTGTGAAGTGCACCATTTATTCACAAAATATTCTTTAAAAATCCCATTTTCCACTTCTTTTAACCCCTACTAGCATGATATTAAGAAACAAAAACCAACAAGTCAAGTTGAAGCACCTCAGTGGGTCAACCAGACTACTGTTACATTAAGAGTTATCTTCTGAAGATAGCTTTTTTTGGATCAATTTATCAGCCAACATTTGAGAGTGTTACAGATGTGTTTTAATGAAATAAAATCAACTTTGCACAAGAAATTTTTTTTTCACACTTATTTTTAGGAACTACGACAGTGGTTTGTTCAGGCCTGAATTCAAAACACTTAGGGTTGGGCGATATAATTTTGTGAAGTGCATTCTTAATGAGCAATTTATTTTTTAGTTCTGGCGATCAATATTAGAAGAACTTGGTTGCGATATTTTTTCTTGATGTGACCTTTCGGATAGTTGGGACTTCGAACCCCTGTAATAACAATGGTGTTAATGCAAATAAAAAATGAAGAATTGGATAAAAATATTTAGCGTTTTTAAATAAGCTAAGTCTATGTTTGACTCTTGGAAATAAAAATTCTTCATTTCATTACATCTTTTAACAAAATTGTCAATTTTAAGCTTTTAAAATCATGAGGTCACATCTAATTACGTGCAGCTTGTTTTACCGAATTCTATGTATATTGGCAAATACAAATTGCAAGATAAAATATCAGATATCACATTCATGAAATTTGAAAATTCTAGACATACGTAAGGGACATGATGTCGGGCATCACATTATCCTGATAACACGTTGAACATCGTAAACGACCAGTCACACCTTTCGAAGGTCTGGGGCTATATAGGCAAATATGACGTCAGAACCACGCACGTGGAAAGCAGCTGCTTGGACTGGTGACATCGCACTCTGCATATTGTTTACACATGTTTGTTTACGGGCCAGAGAAACGATTGAATTAAAACAGATTTTATCATGTTTATCTTAAGAAATCAAAACATTCCTTTATAAAAATAGTTTATTGAAGGAAAATCAATCTAATACGATGGAATAAAATAATAACTTGTTTTCACCACGTGTGTGTGCTTTTCGAACCTGGGACCTGCGCACCAAAAGTCTTATAGCCCGACCACTACACCACACAGAACTATGACAAATAAATGATGTTTTAACAATATATACTTAACAATATGCAAGTGCCGCTTAATTGTTCGCTTCCGGGGTTACATGGTGTTTTGCTTAGAAATTTGACGTCTTTTTTGACCTCATGGGACCAAGCGTCACATTCTATTACGTGAAGTGTGTTTTACCCAGAACTACTGCAAACTTGTTAGCAAACCTGTAAAAAAGGGTTGTCGCTTTCTTTTGACCAAATGGCTTAAATATATTAGGTCGAGAACCGTAGATATTTTGGCAAAACGCAAAGACCAAATTTGACCACACTCAATCAAAAAAATCACTGTAGAAATTACATAAATGTTCTTATATATTTCGCAAAATTTCAATTATTTTAGATTTCAGGATGTTATTACAACATTTATTCATCTATATGCAACATTGTTTTGAATTATGATCTATTTGGATGAGTTTGTGGGTCTTTTTAAATTTGTGTCTCAAATTCATGAATATTCATGAGCATCGTCGAAACAATGGTCTGTGCCGATTTTCTATGCATAAAAAAATAAACTAAGTCACTTTTCTCGTACCTGAATGTTGGATGAAGAGTGGAATGACAAAGGAAGTCATTATACTGTTACAGTGTGTACCAGAATGAATTTATCAAAATTTCAACCTAATTCAAAAATCTCATAAACTCAAGACAATGTGGGTTGGTGACAATAATTTATAATGTCTCCGCTTGCTTTGTGCAAAAATGAATAAATTCCATGCATAATTTGCTGAAAGGGAGCATCCAAACTCTAAATGAGTTAGGACACTGTTTACATATTATTTAAAGTCGTAAAGAGTCCATGGTAATTTGCAGCAAAGGCATGCAACAAAGAATACTATCTTTACAGACATAATCTTGATAATATTTCTTTTTTATTATTATTTATAAATATCCCTGTATCAAGATTATTTTAGCCTATACATAATTCCTTTTTTATATAAATCATATCAGTATGTTTGATTAGGTTATCTCACAGAGTAATGGTAAACTTCCTTAGTATAGCCTCCTCAGGATCATATGAAACTCATTTTAGAGCCGGCCGTTTGAGAGCACGCTAAAGGACTGATACTCTGTTTGCAGTGGTTTTTGGATTTATTTTAATTTTAAAAAAATAACACCTCATTATTGAATGGTTAAGAGAATGTGATTGTCCAATATCTGCAAAAATGAAAGTTTCATTGAAAGATTGATTCAACGTTTCTAGGAGTCAAAATCCTCGTCGTAAGAGTATTCTATCTATAAAATGTCGGAAAATATAAGGTTTATGGTATCAGAAAGAACTGTAACAATAAGCACATGATCGCAAAAAATATAGGAACTGAGTTAACATTCATTTAAACTTTATTTAGCCAAAGTGAAAAGCCTTTGATTATTCATACTTTTACTAAGGTACTAAGGTAATGTTTTAATAAGAACTTGTAAACGTTTAGTGTAAAGACTGTTTAGCCCAAAACCTAACCATATGAACTGACCTAGTAACATGCTTTATTTCGACATTGTTAATTTATACATTGTCGATTTGCCGATTACCTCTGCTCCAAATTTAAAGTAAAGATTATAAACAACTAAAGCGCTAGACTAAACAGCTAGAAACAAACTTGCTGATAGTCAATGACTCATAAATGTGAAGTGAGAAGTATATATAATGGGACTCCATACCGATGGCAATGAATAGTTAATGGAGGTTTGAAATCAGAACAACATATCTATAGAACAAAGCACGCGTGTTTCTTTTTTTCAATTAAAGTAATATTTTGCGAACATACGACTGATTGTCTAAATTGCGAATACTATTTAAGCCAATTTGTGTACACTTAAATGCGCCTTGACCGCATACCGATTGAATCAAACGGTGGTTAACACTTAAGACTTGTACTAACATACTGCAAATCCGAGCCATATTTTATTGAAAAATTCCATTGGGAAGCGAGTTTTTTAAATTTTTGGCGGGAAAATTTTGATGCGACACGACAAATTGTTTTTTTGCCGCCATTTTGAAACGGTTTTGTCCGATTTTCGATTTTTTTCTTTGTTTTAGGTCTTTTGAAGAACTTTACCTTCAATGTAAAATTCCTTCGCGAAAGTGCTTTTTTTGTGTTGGGTCCATGGACCCCCTCTTGACCACTAACGGGCATGTGGCAGACCTTGACCACTTAAGTGTTAAAGTTAATAACTGGCTTAGGTCTTCTGCACAGTTTGTAAACCTCAGTATTCACTGATGGTTTAACCTAATTTCATTATAACCTTGACCAGGGAATGTCGCCGAACAGGATTAAATGCGACCCGACATATCAAAAGGTACCTTAAAGGTCCCAAAATGAAAAGTGATTTTTTGTTCTCATCTGACAGATTATAAATTAAGCTTTAAAATGACACCTTGCTTTCTGAAAATCGAGTTTAAAGTGTCTGCACTGGTATCACTTGAATGGAGAAAGGATTTTTATCTCGGTTTTTAAAACATTTGTCTTATGTTTTGGATGTTGAAACCTGATTAATATGATAGAATACACTTCAAAGATAACGTTTCTGATGAAATTAGAAATTCATGATTTTTGCTATGCCCAGCTTCAATTGCCCGTAACTCGCCATTTACTTTGCCGACCTTAAGGTGCCTTTAGATATGACGGGGCACAAATCCTTATGATTACACATTTATCATATCACAGGGCATAGATACGAATATATATTATAGTGCTGTATATAACATTATCACAGGGTTGCCTCATTTTGTTCAGTTAGCGGATATAGGGAGTACCATGATGGTCCTCATGTTATGAGCTTTTGTTGCCGAATGTTTTTTAGAATATCAACAGGGCATTATAATGTAATTTAATAAAAACGACATACGATCATGATAAATGAAAATGGTTCTTCGTTGTTTATGTATATATGTCGGATTAACTGTAGTGCCAATTAATAGAGTGAACTTTTACTGTAAAAATGAAACAATTTCAATTGTACAGATAATAAAGATCTGCGCAATAACACTTAGCTTTCATTAAGTGTATTAATTAAGGAGTTACACTTAAAGCGGTGAAACATGTGTTTTAGGATTTGATGCATGGTTTATACGTGTCAAATTGCACTTTCATCTAATTTAAAGAATACCAATTTTTTTACTCCCTACCTGGAATGAAACAATTTGCAAGTTTGTGTAGGCGTGTGGTATCATTTATTCAATCGCCCGTTTTAAAATCAGTGTGCGTTTTAGCTTTCAACAAATTAAGATATGATAATAATCATAATTCACGGATGTCGCACAATTTTTACAATTAAAATTACCTCATACAAATGTTAATTTTCAAAACTCTCTAGCATTGATTAATGAATTGTGTTAGTGACTGCAACACTTTACCTAATGAGATATTGTACGTGCTAT
>JXSR01S000823.1:0-10695 GCA_000969725.1 Ophiothrix spiculata | reverse complement strand
TATCCAAAATTTCGTTATATCAGGTTTTTTAAACAATAAAAAACAAAAGAAATTAGTAAAATGGTACAGGAAAATTACTACTTTATAACAGGGCTTTTCTTACATCAGATTTCGTTATAATGAGTTTCTACTGTATTAACCAAATAAATTTCAGTTAAATTAAAGATGGTAGGCCTTGTATGAGCTTAAATAATTACTGTTTTGGTACCCTATATTATAACGTGTTGATTTATATAATGCAAATTAATATTTTGTCAAATTGTTTATGTCTTTAACACTTTTTTGGTAAATATTTGTGGCTTATAAATTCCTCAGTGTTGAAATCAAAGCATGGGAAGATAGATGGCTACCTTGAGTCCCCGTAGTTTTTGAAAGTTTTCACATGTATAGATCATATTTGACCTCAAAATTACACTTCTCCTTTCTACTGTAGACAGTGATCTGCACTTTGGCAAGGTGATATATTTCAATTTAGAATGACCATACATCAAAGTGAGCCTCCTTCAGTAAACATTGCTATAAATAGTAAGCAAGAAAACATTTCAGTCACCTTTTTCAAAATATTTTTGGTATTTATTTGCATCTTTTCACATATTTTTATTTCGGTGCCCGGAGTGATTACTGAAGGCCTGTGTCACAAAAATCAATTAACATGATAAATGTTCAACAAACAAAATAGTGGGAAAATTTATCTATCTGCCTTCACAAGGGGGAGGTACCTTTTAATATTGGTAATGGATAACGATGCATCGCCTCAGATTTAAAAAAAGATACCTTGTTTGTGTTGATTATAAATGTGGCTCCACTGCAGAGGAGGTAGGATATGATGCAATTCCTATTTTTAAATTAAAAAAACTCGCCAAAACTCATTTCATAAACCGAGTCGCGTGGCATGATAACACGTCTCAGGCACCTTAAAACGATGACTTGACTGCGTTAGATTGATTCATATAATGGTTTTTATTTTAAATTTTCATGAAAACCTGCGGGTTGTTTAAGCAACCCAACAGATTTTAGGTTTTAAAATAATTTTGCAAAATTATTTAATGCAAAAAATACATTTAAAGCAAAATTTTGATTTTACATTGGTTTCAATGCGGTCTAAAAATAAACATGTCATGTCCTACCCCCTGCTTCACTGCTGCTGATGATGTTGATGAAAACAATAAATTGCAATGATACTGATGATGATGATGATGATGATGATGATGATGAGGATGATGAGGATGATGATGAGGAGGAGGAGGAGGAGGAGGAGGGCTATTGTGATGATGAAGATGACGCTGATGATGACAATGATCTTTATGAAAAAGTCACAAATATCTTAGAATATCATTATGTGGTACCCCTATGATGAAACTTACTTCAGTTTGTGAAAGTGAAATTAAACAAAACACACACAACCTTGTCAAGATAGTGCCAGGGCTCTTGCTTGAACAAGATTGGTGTGTTTGCTAATTTATTTAGTTTGTTGGTTTAGGCCTTCAAAAGTACAACACAGTTCTTTTCAAATGTAGATGACTTACAACACATTCAGAAAATTTGATTTGGTCTGTTTTGATAAGAGGAGGTTTCCACTTTACTTAATATTCTCTTTTAATCTCAACTAGAAATACAAAGTTTTATTTTGATTTGTTACCTTTATACGGGAAGTAGAACTTTGTATTTGAGAATTATACTGTGATTGTAGTGGGTTATTCTGACATGTATGAAGGTCTAGGTCTTCGGTGATTGTAGTATTTGGGAATATAAGTATGGAATTGTTGTGAAAACAGACCTCAAGTTTTGATATTGGAATTAATTGGTTAATGTTCCAGGATATGTGGAATATTGCGGTTCAAAGGGTTGCTCTTGAAGGTTTGAATTGTTTTCTAAATTGCCAGCTTATTGTCACCAAGTATCAAGTTTTGATAAAAACATTTTGTCGATCAGGAGATTCCTTCATCATTAGTGGAATCGATACCAACATTTCTGGAAATATGTGTGCATGTTATTGTTATTTGTGATGATGACTCACCCCAAAAAGGGGGACTTTGCGACAGAACACTTTTTGAGAAACTGATGGAAATAGACAGCTAAAATTAAGAAAATAATAAGAATTTCATGCAGTTTTCTGTTGTAAAATTTGATCACCTTGATCAATTTCAACAGGTAAGGTGTCATTTTAAAGCTTAGAAAATGCTGTAACAGATTAAATGATAAAATCAAAATTGACATCATCTGGAAAGTCCCTCATTTGTGCTATCTGCTAGTAGATCAATCTATGATATTGTTTGGATAGTGCATGGATTTTAAATTTCCCCAGCAGATCTGCAGTGTTTCTCTATGTAACCATGGTCTATGATCAGATCTATGATGTAAATGTTTTGGTTATTTGATACCTGAACTTTATAATAAGTGGGTGCTACACTTTTAATACTGTATGGAAATCAATTTCTTTCCCAAAACATTTACCATTTGTCAGCTTCTAAGGATTTTCCAAAATTACAATTCTTTGTAGTCTATGACTGCAGCATATAGGAACCTATGTGGATTTTGAATTTTTTAAATTTTGCTGTTTTATGCATTTTTTGTATTCCATTTTTCTTTTCTGGTGGGTATTGCACTTTTGATGTTTTGATTGAATGACAAGGAAAATTTGATGGCTGGTTTTATCAGAGCAGTGTTAATGTCAATAAGTATTTCATAGTATTTGCTTTGAATTCTTCAAGTGCTTGGGAATTGGTCACCGAGTTCTATTTACTTTAATATTCCATTAAAGTGAGCACATACTGTATTCATTAATGGCTCTGTCTTTTGAAGTTGATGCCAATAAGTCCAATTTTCATGTTCCTAGATTGAGAAAATTGTTTCTTAAAGGTTTAGTATACAGCAGTTTCTGTCCAAAGTACTTTTTACATTCAGTCATCATATTTTAGGCCAAGTTTACAACAAAAATAACCAGTTGATCATCCCCTCCCTCACAGATTTTGGATGCTGCACCAATTTTTTTATTTGTCATTTTTTAAATCCCCAAAACAAAACAAAAAAAATCAACAAAACACTTTCTTAATTGGTATTGACAAGTAGACAGGATCCGCATTGCACTTTGATAACCTAAGAATACCATATCATCTTCAAATATGTTATGGTGTCCATCTTGATCTTGGACAAAGTGACTATCTTGGAAAAAAATAGCAATATAACAGATAGTAAGGGCCTCCCTCACCAACTTTTCGGAAAAGTCCGGACGATCAACTGGTTATTTTTGTTACTTGGCCTTACCACTTGTAGGCTATAAATACCATGGCATGTAAAGTAGGTCTCCAAATTCAAGATTAGTTTTAGCTAAGAAACATCTCCCCCTTTATATGTTGCAATTTTCTCAATATCAGGAATGGTGAAAATAGAGGAATTCTTTTTTATACAGGTTACCATGGTTACCCAAATGGATGATACTGTCAGGCAATAATGCTTGATGTAACAATATACACAGTAGAATTTTGAGAATAGTTTACCCCGAAACTTTCATGCAAGAGATATGAATTTGATTAATGAAGAAAGTGGCTCAGTTGGATTACTAAGGATCTTCTTGACCAAGGATTATTTGCAAAATTTAGACATTCATCCGCATAAAGTAATGGCGCAAATGATGGATGATAACAGAGAAATTCTGTGGATAGATTCATTATAGATATCGTTGAATATTGACATAAAACATGTACACAATTTAAAAGAATACATTAGTATTTTATTACATGAACTCATCAATTATCGGACATCATTTTTGTGTATGTAGCCCTATGCCACACACATAGCATTTGAAAAACAATACCCGTACTTTACACCGTTTCTAACATTTCTCCAACACATCTTGGTCACGTCCACGTTATCAGTCATTGTCAAGGAGACATTTATCTGTATTCACTCTGATAACCTAAGACATGTGGGTAGTGTTTGCCAAGCCCAAGTTCTACAATTTCAAAACTTTGTGGGTTGGTTTTTGAATCATATATGTATCTTACTGATCGGATAAGTTTAAGACCGCATCAAGTGTCATCATTTGTAGAGACAATTCAGCTGATGGTCATGGTGGTGTGTGCTTCTTGTTTCATGTTGAATATTGCACTCAAACTGATTAGTTATTAAACTGAAAGGAATACATCAATTGGAATATCATACTCTATGAAGTTTAAACTAGCTGCTTTATGACTCTCAATTATGGAGAATACTTATCAAAATGATTTTTAGTTTGAATGGAGCAAAGCTATCAAAAGTTAGATTTTGATTTTAGCCAATAGAACTTTTTCAGATGGGCTTTCTATGTGCCTTGTGCAGGCTTAACCATGTATTTGTGGTTGCAAATTGACACAATTGGAATTATAAAGGAATTCTATTTTTCTGAACTTTGGATTCAAAGGAACATCTTTGGCAGCTACATCAGGATGCTTAAGTTTGTCAGGATCAGACCAAAGGATGGTTAGTATACTTGTATAAATTTGTGGACCTATTTGTATGTTTAACCTATTAACAAAAATCTGATTGTAGGATAAAATATTGAAATGTATGCAAATTTTTCAGGATGTGCATGGAAAGATTTGAGTAAAGCAAATCTGATATCATAAAGGTAGAAAAAAGGGCCAAACTTCACCAAATGTTTTTGAAACAGACTTAATTTTGGGTTCCTTAGTAGAGACGGACTATTTATACCCAAAGTCTTGTTAGAAAACTACCTTGTAAAATCACATAATTTACCACTCACTTGCAGAATAATGATCAAATTCAGATTGTAAAATTCTAGAAAAATCACCGTTTCAGGTCCTCCTACAATTGCCTACTATTACTAGTCAGAAAATATAGAACAAATACCATTGCCATGAAAATCCTGTTTGATTTCATTTTCTTTTTCAGATATTACGGGCACTTTGTATCACAACATTCTATTCACCATCTTGTCTTATTTTGTTCTTTTCAGAGTCCCTTCAGGTGACACCAAAGCTACCTAATGGACACAAGACAACAGCGTCAAGCACCGCATCTCACGACTCAGGAACAAAGAGTTCCATGACAAGCACAGGGACATCACCAGCAAGATCCCCCACTGTGACTCCTGATAGATCTCCTGTGATCTCTCCAACTACCGTCCTCCCAGCTGCATCCAATGGCTATCCTGATATCACTCCCACTAAGGTCAAATCAGATGGTAAAAAGAGAACTAAAGGCAGATTAAAGCACTGTTATTTTGATAGAATTGCTGATGATATTGTAACCAAAATATTAGCATATCTTCCGACAAAGTATCTTTGTCGATGTTCAAGAGTGTGTCACCGATGGCATAGGTTGGCATGGCAACCATCGCTATGGAGTTCTTTAAAAATGTCTGGTAAACATACAGATGTAGACTCTGCCTTAACAGTACTTATTGGACGCTTGTGTATAGAAACGCCTTACGTGTGCTTGACGCTTCAAAGAATTGTGTTAAATGGTTGCGAGAGGTTGACAGATGCGGGATTGAAACTGATCGCAGAGAGATGTCCGGAATTACTCCATTTAGAACTGAAAGGGTGCAATAATCTATCCAATGATGCTGTGTATGATGTGGTGTCAAAATGTGCAAGTTTGGACTATCTGGATGTTACAGGTAAGCTTAGGCACTTTATACTCAATATATTGTGGGAGAAATTTACAAGGCACAACCCAGCGGGCTACTGCATGCAACCATGCAGCTCAGTCCAAGAGAGGATATTGCATGATTCCCATCATGCATTGCTTCTAATTATTGATTGTTCATCGCGAATCAACAACTCTGCATCCGATGGGTCAGCGTATTTTTATCATGCTCAGGTGGCTAAAGCCACCCTCGCGCGATAAAAATACGCAGAAGCATGGATGCATGGTATTTGATTGGGAATGAACAACTCTGTGGCGTGTTTGAATACCTAAATCATTCATTTTTCTGTAATTCTTTGAAATTCATCAGAAAAAATCACACTGGTTCATCATCAAAAATAAATCTTGTTGCTACATCTGTTTCTACTGCTTCGTATGGTCATAGATCTTTTTCATTTGCTGCCCCTGATCTCTGGAACACTTTGCCTTTTCATATCAAAAACTCAAGAAATGTGGAACAGTTTAAATCTTCTTTGAAAACATATTTATTCACCATTGCATTTTGTAATGATTGATCTTTTTATATTATTGTTTGTTTTGTATTTTGTTGTTTGTAATGCGTTAAGGGACTTCGGTGTAATGCGCTTTATAAAAGCTGTTGTATTATTATTATTATATTATTATTATGGTTGCGACAGATAGTTGACTAAAATGTTCAACTATTTATTGATCTGGTGACTTTGGTTTTGCACTAGTAAAGTTTTAGGATATTGTGGGCATTTCCCCAGTTCTGACTTAGGAGATTTTTAACTATTTTCACATCTGATGCAACGAATGCAGCTTTGGCTCTAATATCATCTTTTCGGCAAAGTAGGCCTGTTCATTTTTCAGTTATATCGGAGTTTTAAAGTATTTCAAGGAAAGTAACAATGAAGACTAACATTGGATGCATGCGAATCAGTCTCTCCCTGGTCTGCATTCTGAATGAAAAAAACCCTTGACCAACAAAAAATCATTTGCCATAACAGGCGGTCAAAATATTGTCTTCAAAACACTTTTATTTAACATCAGAAGTCATGAAAGCAACACAACTTTGTTTCTCTGGTTAATATTTTACTGCGCCGTGTAATGTACACAACATGAAACCTACATACAGGGCCACGTCATTGAATATAGTCATCCAAATAGTCCACTGGATGTCCCATCTTTACGTTGTGGCACCAGTTCCTGGTGAGTCCCGTTTAATGAAGACATGAAATTTCTAACCGTTTAGTGGTGTTTCGGTTGTTTAAATGATCCCAACGTTAGTCTCTGGCAATGAAGGTGTGTCTTCTTAGAGCCAAAATAAAAGAGACATGCTGCATGCCTTTGGGTTTCCAGAATATCTTTCTTATGAAATTGAAAAAAATGCCCTTTAAAAATCAGTTAAAATTCATTCATTATGTGAGCTAGCTTGGAACCCAAATACAATATTCATGGTTACCTACCATGAAGCATAATATTAGGTGTATTTTAAATGGTAATCCACTAACCCTTGTGATACTATTCATGGCTTAATAGTTTTTGTCAATTTAGATTGATTAAAAACCTAAATAGAATTAAAATTGGATAAAACTACATGAGGGCTGCATGACATGTAAACTCATTTTTGATCTTGGAAGGGGAATTTTCAAAACCTGGGAGAACAAAATGTTAATGAAGGGCAATTGCAGATAGATCCGCTTCAAAGAATGGATGTGCATCCACATACATCAATGTTTCTACTGTTTCTACAGACACAATTACCATACTTAAAGTGACTAGCCAGCTACGTGTAGATTTCATTCATTCATTAATGGTTTATTTCAAAAATGCCATAGCAATAAAAATTGCAGCAAAATTACCTTATAAATATCAAGCTTGAAAGCAGATAGATATAAATTACTTTGTATCAAAAACTTACAGAAATGTTCTTAATCGACTTAAAAATGAATAAAAATCATAAAAGAGTATCCACACAAAAATGGTTAAATTGAGACAGAATTGTAATAACATTTCATACTGTGACAATGGTGTGACTTTGGCAAGCAACATTTGTACCATAACCCTAACTCCCAAACGCTTAAAAACGATTTAAATTTGAATACGTCATACACAAATTTTGAACCTCTGGCATCCCAATCCCATGTCCACCTATAGCAAGCCACCGAGTGTGGCCTGTCATGGCAGCCATTTCTTGCCCATCTGTATCCCCCGTATGTGACGTATTTGGACTTAGGCAATTTCTTGATTCTTGCTTGTTGGATTTTGTTGGACCATAGGCGGACTGGCAACGGTGGCGTTTTGGCGATCGCCACATGGGCCGCTTGGTTTTTGGCCTCTCAGGGCCGGTTACTCACACCCGTTACATGCTACGCTCACTTCGCTCGCTTCGCTGCCATGGTTGAAAGGGCCGCTTTAATTATGTTTTGCCACGGCCGGCTTGGGAACCCAGTCCGCCCCTGTGTTGGACTGTGACGTGTTAGGATACTTGACATTAGCCATGATCACCACAGTGAAGTTCAACTTTCCTCAACACCTACTTATTTTATTTCATTTTTAGAAAGGGCTTCCAACTAATAACTAATAATCATTCTTGTTGAACTTGAACATAAATAGTAAAACAGACAATTGTTTGTGCTTTAAATTTCTCATTCTCTGATAGTGTTTCTAGAAATAAATTACTAAATTCTTAAAAGTAAAACTTCTTTGATACTATTATTTAGTGAAGAGATCATAAGTGTATTTAACCTTCACTAAAGAACAATGTTCACTTTTAAATCAACAGCAGTACATTTGGAATATCAAACTTTAGGAAAATATAAACACTGCTGAAGAAATGAATTTTGCTTAAAATTGTCTTTTTAGAGCAAGTGATACGGTTTTGGTTGTTTAATTGGATTCTTCTTTGATTCAAATAGGTTTTCACAATTTTTCATACTCAAGTTAATCATTACCAGCAAGATCAAATAAAGGTACTCACTAAGGATGGGTTATTCCGTGTATTTTCTCTAACGCATTCATGAATGCGTGCGTTTATCGTGTACACGTATGAGATAGACTCAAAACCAAAGGTCAATGGCAAAACGTACAGCATTGCCAACAGTTGAAGCTTTTTAAAACCCCGAGAGCTTATCAAGTTTGTAAGTTTACACACCCAGTAATATCCCCCGGACATTACATAGGAAGTAATTGAGTAAAATATTCACAGATTTTATGTTTTTAGTCCTTTGATGCCATAGATTGAAGCAGATTTCGGGCGGTATCTACCCCCTAGCAGACAACTTTTTTCTTGCACATGTCGCCATATTGTTATTGATCCGATATCAATTACCCAAAATTTTCCCATAATAACGTGAAAATCGAGATGCACCGAGAACAGAAAAATCTAAGTTGGCGGCGATCGGCACTTACGAATTGGTCTGAATCATACGCAAAGTAATACCAAAATTTTACCAATTAAAATATATTTTTTTGCTAAAAAGGTGAACGTTAAAACAAAATATTAAGTTTATAATCATAAAAATCTGACAAAAAATGGACAAAATGCATGAGAAGTAGTTGTTTTCACATGTAAACAGATAGGAGTTTCAGATTTTAGCGATAATGTGACATCGTTAGATATAATTGTGCGTGCCTTTGAAAAGATTTTGTTTCACCCGTGTACACGTTTACCACTTATTTGTTACATGTAACGGATCATGCGTGCGTGTAACGCATCATGCGTGTATTAGACCGGCAGCTGGCAGACATAGGGTTAGATGAATTAGGTACCAATATCTGACTATGGGAGTGTGTTAGGGGTCATCCAAAAGTAACAGAAAGGAGAGTCTGCCGGGTACCCTCAGCTGCGTGTGGACCTGAGGGACCCCCAAAGTGGCCCAAAAATGGCAGCAGTTTAGATGAGCGAGGTACCACCTGAAACCAACGCCAAAGTGTGCCTCTGACATTGGATATATCAACAGTACGAACGACAGACGTTTTCTCCGCTGCATAAGGCACGTCAGACCCCCAACAAAGAGCCCCAAAATATAGGCTAGCATATATGAGTGAGGTACCACTCAAAAATGATGCCAAATTATCAAGTTTAGTTCAGAGATTACAAAATGGGTCACGACAGACAAAAATTCTGCTGCATTATGGGTACCAGACACATCGAAAGTGGACATTCTGTCCATCTAGGCTAGCCTAGATGGTGCAGGTACCAGCTGAAATTAAGTTCAAATCATCTATTAGACTGAGTACAGTACATACTGACCCAAAACAGAACAATTACCCACTGCATAGCCTGCAACAGACCCCCTTTAGGTTCAGATACCATATCTAGGCTAGCTTAGATGGTGTAGGTACCAGCTGAAATTAAGTTTAAATTATCTAATAGACTGAGTACAGTACAGACTGACCCATTACAGAACAATTACCCACTGCATAGCCTGTAACTGACCCCCTTTAGGATCAAATTCCATATGCTAGCCTAGATTTTGTATACCAAATGAAACAAAATGATCCTATAAACTGAGGAGAAAATAGAATGGCATAGAACTATTACCCACTCCACTGCTTTTAACAGACCCACTAAAACTCCATACCATACCTTGGTTGGATTTTGAATAAATTTGCCTACCTAACATATATTTTTGCCTATCTAACTTAATAAAATTCCTAAGCTGAAAATTCCGAAGTGGTTTTGTGGTTTAACATAATACCTCTTGATGCATTCTTGATGCATATCAACATATCCGTAAAAGTTGCCTTTATTAAGTTTTTACCTGAGAAATGGTCAATGAAACCAATAAACTAACAAAACAAGATTAAATTTTCTTGTTTTTTTTTAATAGAGAATATCAGATAGGCAATAATTTTATACGCGTGACGATATGCAAAACTTATTGGGTAAGCACCAGGATGCAATTTAAACAACAAAATGTGCGAAAAAAATGTTTTCAAATATGTCGTCCTATGCCTTTCTTTTTGGCTGCAAATTGTCAAGAAACAGATGGAAACTTTTAAAAATTTGACATTTCAAACACTTTTAGAAGCTTGTGTAATCATATAGTTTTAAGCCAAAAATAATGAATTTGCAATCAG
>JXSR01S000822.1:22971-33290 GCA_000969725.1 Ophiothrix spiculata | reverse complement strand
ACTTTTTACATCAAAAAATAAGATTGACCTTCCATTACTGTACTACCCTTTCTTCGGAAGCGTTTTATGCAAAATGTTTCATTTATTTGTTTTATAGTTAGAGCGGAAAAGCCAAACATTCCATCAAGACAGAGTTGCCTTTAAAAATCGCAAAAATAATTTTTTGGTCGATTCATCTAAAATAAATCAACGTGGTGACAACACACATGAAACACACCGTATTATGCTGTGAAAATTATAGACGACTATGTCTATTATTTTCAATCTCATAGTTATTTGAGAATAGCTGGTAACATTATCTAACTCCACTGGCATCTGAATCTGAAATCTGTGCGTAAGCGTTTATGTCAGTTTCTATTATAGTTGGCCAGCCAAGGGGCTAAAAGTCTTCAAAAAAAATTTATCATGGCATTTTTTTAGTACAAGCAAGCAACCATGCTAAATCAAACCCTTGAAGGGTGCCGAATCACATTAGGGCGGCTGCCAAAAATACAGATAATTTTTTGGGCTAGTTTGGGCCAATTTGGTCCAAAAAATCGTTTTTGTGATAATGATGTTTATAACATCCTTGCAACATGCACTATCCATAAAAAATAGTTTTAACTGAAATTTAGGCATGTAAGGGACTTTTATTATGCAAATTCCAATGTCAAAAACAAAGAAAATAAAAGAATTCCAAAACGTTTGTTGCATTTTTTCTCGAAATCATGTTTATTTTTCTAGTTGCTCATACAATAATGTAATTCCACACTAATATATATTAAAAACAAGTTGAAAATGTCTTCATGGACTTACACAAGCTATATTACCAATATTTATAACAACTTAGCTCATAAAGATATATCTTAACAGTGTGGCAACTTTGCCGCACTTAAGGGTGCGAAAAATATAATTTAAAAAAAAACCCACAATATTTGAGTCAAAAATATTTTTTTTGATGTTGATTGCTATAGCACCCTTATAACATGTTCTTTCCAAAAAGTAATAACTTTGATGAAAATGAGGTGTACTAGGGGCTAAAATAAAAGCATTCCATGGCATTTGTAGCACCGTTTCTCAAAATCATGTTTATTTTTTTTAAGTAACTCATACAACAATGAATTTTCACAGTGCTATACATTGAAAACAGATAAGAAACATCTTCAATGGACTAACACAGGCTGTATTACTTATATTTATAACAATTTAGCTCATTATAATATAGATATATCTATCTTTACAGTTAGGCAACTTTGCCGCACTAAGGGTGTGAACACTAATGCAAAATAAAGTGAATAAAAGTATTCAAAAGCAATTGTGGCCCTCTTTCTCTTACTAATATTTACCATTCCCGTTGTTCATACATCAGTGTCATTTTATAGTCACATGTCTATTGAAAGAAGCTAGAAATGCCTTTGTAGCCTGACAACAAACTGTGTTGCATATAAGAAATCAAAATATTATTAAAAACATGCCACATTAATATTTTGATATCCAGGTTGGTTTCGAAAAAAGAATAACTTGGTAAAATTAAGTCTTAGTTCCACATTTTTCAGATTTTGCTATCTTGCTGTATCACTATAGGCCATGTCAAAAACCTACTCCTTGGCTGTATAAACATGTTAATGTGCTGCAATAATTCACTGCATTTTACAGTCAAGTTGAAATATTAGTAACAAAGTAACACAATAAGATCATACCTTTTTGGCAGCCGCCCTATTGTGATTCGGCACCCTTCAAGGGTTTGATTTAGCATGGTTGCTTGCTTGTACTAAAAAAATGCCATGATAATTTTTTTTTTGAAGACTTTTAGCCCCTTGGCTGGCCAACTATTAAGCTTTCTGTAACACGGCAAACATTTAATAATAGCGCCATCTTACACAAGAAAATCGTATCACATATTAAAGATTAATGTTCTAAAATGATTTTTTTTCCAATGATACAAGCCTATTTTGTGACTGTTATAACATAAAGCTGTGCTCTTTTCATGCATGGTTTTAACTGTATATATCCATTTTCTATGTCCATTTAAATTTCAAAACAAACAAAACAATTCTGAATATATTCAAGACAGGGTGTAAAAAAGAAGTTATATATTACTATAATTAAACAATGGTTCAAAATAAATTAATTTTAGGATAAAAACTGGGGTAATATATTAAAGATGAAAACCAAGAACGGAAATTTTACCGGCTTTTGTTTTTTATATTTTGTCATTCATTAGATATGTTAATATAATCTAAACATTGATTTGATAATTATTAATCAATATAATATAAAAAAGGCAGCGATATTAACAATTTAAAAACAAAAGCCTGGAATACATAATGTACTTGGGCAGACGGAAAATAGCACCTCAATGACAAGAGGACGATCTATATAAAATAAGCTTGCCAGAGAGCAACGAATATGGATCAATCGTTCACAAGTCATTACCATTTATATCGGTGATTTTACCGCATTACAAGTACCTTTGGCTAATGCGGATGTTTCTCTCTTTTAAAAGTTTCCGGAGTCGCAACCTTATTTGGAAATTTCATGTATATATGTCTGAACAAGGCTAATTGTAGGTGAAAGAAACTGTTGCATGGGGAAACTGATAAAAAAAAAAGCTGTACCACGTAAACTTGGTACAAACTCGATATATTTAACGATGAGTATTTTGAAAGAGTCTAATCATTTCAAAGTACAAAGGTATTTGAAATATCCATTTCGCTGCTTTGGCTTTGCTCTTTCATGTGGCATCTTATCTTAATAACAAGTTCGCAAAAAATGGATTGTATAAAACCCAAGAAAGACGCAAAACACTGTCACTAAAGTTATGATTTGAATTTTTAGTTTTGAGTGTACAATGCACATTGCAGGCGTCTTTAATATACCTTAAAATCTCCACATGTAACCAAGATTATTTTTGAACTTTGAACTATGTCTGAAATAAATCCATTCAAAAAGAATACATATTTTTGTATTAGCAAAATAAACAAGCAAACAAACAAAACCTAATTTATGCAAGAATTCAAAAACGTCTTTCAATGCATTGTCAAGTCATCCTCTAAGCACTTAGTGCTGATGGATATCTGAATAAAGAGTTTTGGAGCTACATCTGTCGCTTACAATATACACTGTTTTCAAATGAACCTTAGGTAAGAATTTCTAACAGAAAACATGTTAACATAACATCATGCATGATGCTTGTTTAAAATCTTGACTGAAACGATCGTTGTTCATATTTTTTACATATCACTCTTGCTATAGGGTATAAAGGATATCAAAAAGAGTTAAAACAGAGAAAGAGATGATCATCATAGAAAAGAAATTGGTTTAAACAAACATGATAGAAAAGAAAACTTAAAATCAAATTAATCAACTTAACGGATGCGCCTTTCAAAGTTTTGGTGTTTTGGACTGTTATAATCTCCGCATTATAATGTAGAATAAATTGTAGGTCTTTGCTACAACGATTGATCAATTCATATAATCAAACACAAGAAAAAGGAAAAAGAAACATCCCCTCTGTTCTGTTTGTTCAACAATTTGACTTTTCTCATATATATCTTTTTATTCGTGCAATTACAGAAATTTTTCATTCAATTTTACACAAAACAAAGAATTATCATTTTTTTAAAGCTTAGTAGATGAACGTGTGCAATTCATAGAGAGCAAATAATTATTAGTATTTCTTGTTGATGTCACAATGTGACTGTCCCAATGAATCAAGTTTTGACCACTGACATTTTTTTTATATTCAGTCTTTATACTAGTCTATAAATTAATAATTTTCAAGTCCACGAATCATGCATCTAAAACTAAAGATGCTGTTGCATAACGTACATGTCACATTAAAAGAATGAAAGTTCATCTGTGTTAGTCATCATAAATTAGAAGTTTATACTTGATCGCAGAACAAGGTTGTGATGTACCTCGAATTTTCGCTTGAAACTGCAAGATTCGTCGGGGAGACTGGCGATCCAGATTAGAGGTCAGTGACCTTTCGGACACGCGACTTTAAAATCGGGTCTAATACTCTTGGAAGTTTGTATCGACCCCCGTCTCTGTTTAATAGTCTCTACAAACGAGGACATTTTACAGGACATTTTCTTTAAAAAGATACTGTTACAAGTCTATATTCTACACAGTATAATGGTAGATGTGTTTTTGGTCTAAAAAAATCGCAGATGATCCCCTTCTAATCATCTCCAAATATAAAAAAACTAATTTAATGATGATAGGTTCAACAAGGTCATTGAAAGATTTAGCTTACCACTATTGTTAAATCTATTACAAGTTCTCCCTGCACAGATATTATCGCCTAACTCAAGCCCTGTGCAATTTCAACTCAACAGGGGTTCTGATGTCTAATTGAACTGATTCTGCGCATTTAATCTTCAGCGAATCACCGATTTGACCTTTTGAATGTGGGTCAAATATCATACATTGATATTCAATAATACAAGTCACGCAGCGTTAGTTAATCGGCGAATTAGCAAGGTGCGCATGTCTTGTCCTACGTCATATATGTTTGAATTGGGTTTATAAGCACATGTCTGGCTGATTTGAGCTTTTATTTTCTGAAAATTTTTATGAATATTACGAGCGAAAAAACGTAATAGGAAGCGAAAAACAATGAAATGTATACCCTACTAAAGCTTGATATTTCAACAATCACATTGCACTATTCAAATTTCGTTCCGTGTTATATAAAAAATAAATAATGGACGATAAAGATCAAAGAGTGAGAAATGTTTGTAATATTTACAATAGTAAACCGTTATACGTGTACTGCTTGACGTCATCTAATTAGGACTCTGCTTGAAACCCAAGCGCACTCATTCCTCTCCTCTGCTACGGGATCTCCATTGGCTTCCTGTTGCCCAGCGCATCCAATTCCGCACCCTTGTCCATACCTTCAAATCCCTGAATAGCCTCTCTCCGCAATACATCTCTTCCATACTCCACATTCACAAGCCGTCTGGTTACTCCCTCAGGTCCTCTACATCCATCCGCCTGAGCTCTCCAAGGACCCGTACTCTGACTGGCGATATGGCATTTTCTACCTCAGCGCCACGCCTATGGAATCAGCTCCCTGCTGTAGCCAGAGGCTCCACTACCATTGCCTCCTTCAAGAAGTCGATCAAAAGTCACCTTTTCCCGAATTAGTTGGTTGTGTCCTCTTTCCTTCCTTTTTCCTTCTCTTTTCCCTTCTCTTTTCTTTCTCAGCGCTTTGTATCCTTTTGGTTAAAAGGCGCTTTACAAATGCCAGTGTATGTATGTATGTATGTATGTATGCTAATCGGATCGATGAAACCGATTGAAATCGTCTACAATAATAGCTGTGCCCTGCTGACAGCTTATAATGATGGTTCAACCTTAGACTATGTCATCGGGGTATTGTGTCGTACGTTTAATCACCGTGAAATCCTCTTAAAATGGCAATTTCTATTGATAAGATGATAAAAAGATTGATAAAAATAGCCCCATATTCTAAACACAGGACATTTTTGCCAAGAGGATTATCGCGTTAAAAGAACAAAGACTCGGACCATACTTGATTCGGTTCTAGAAAAAAATCTTGGAAGTTTTTCCAGGTGTGTGAAAGGCACAACCGATTTGCAGCGTTTACTATTGATACACTGTGACCAATACTATGATTGTAGTAAGGTTGACCATAATTTTAAACTTTAAACAGGAATCGTAGAAATGTCACCGTGTGCAGAGGGCGTAAGGAGGGCTAGTTGACACAGATGTAGATGGCATCCTTGACTCCTCTTTCAAAATATTTTGAGTTCCAGTCCAGAATTTTTACTTCCTCCAAGTTGACACTATTTCCAGGTGACTCAATAGACCAATTTCGTATGTCCCATAATGTATCTTGAAAGTACCGCAAATGAATTTGTCTTTCGGCAGCTCGAAATTTAGTCAGTGGTTCGTTTCAGTCAAAATCTTGCATACAATTTATTCCGTGCATAAATGAGGTAACGAAGCATTGGGTACCACAGCCTCGATTTCTGTTAAATTTCGAGCTACAGAAAGACACGTTCAAATACCCGTACCGCAAATACGGGCATTTCTGTGCGAACGACCATATTACTACGTTTTGCGCATGACGTCATTTGCGCAGAAGGTAATAATATGGTCAACTGAGCGTTTATGGTACTTTCAAGATGCATTATGGGACATACGAAAGTGGTCTATATGGATATATTGGGAGACTTCAGAAGAAGTGCTACTTATACGATGGTGCTCCAGAAATCTAGTTTTTATTGATCTTTCAGTCTCACCAACATACTTTTCTGCCTGGAGTTTGGATAGGACAGTGAAGTCTAAAACAAAACAAGCAGCAAAGGCAACGCTGTTATAGAGACTAAAAAACAAAGGACAAGTTGTGCTACCTTATATAAGAGGTCATCAGATTCGGAGGCCCTTTTTAAGCAATCGGACCAGGCTCCTTTAAAAAGGAGCCTGGTCCGATTGCCTCAACTTTCTTTCAAACTTTTCGAGATTTTGGTACCAAAATGTTGCTCACGTTTTTCTCACAACCCATGTGAAATTTCACGGCTGAGCTATGTTCGGTTTTGGAGATATATATGAAAATGTGTCTAGTTATGGTAACCATAATTAATTTTATTGATATAGTTACGCATACGCGGCTCTGAAATACAAATTTGGACATAAAATCAAAACGGTTTGACCGATTCAGCTGAAATTTGAAATTTAGACCGCTTGAGTGATCATCTTTCATATGACATTAAAAACTAAAATTTGAAAAATCGGACCAAGCCCCTTTAAATCTTGGTGTCTATGGTATGAGGGTTGCATTTAAACCCATGCAAACTTTGCGGCAAAAACTTGTCTCACTTAAGGACAAAATTAAATAAAGGACACTGCGGGTCATATTTATTACTACATGTCACATTATTTGATTTGTATATACGCAACAGTGTTTTTGCAAATTTGCAAAAACCGATATTCATAGCAAAAGTTATAATGCAGTCGGAATCATAAATTCTTAAGATACGAATAACTTTACACTGCTATATGGTGGATGATTGAATATTAATATTTTTAAGGGGTCCTTAAGTATATACATTTCAAAAAAAAATTCAGAAACACTAGAACCATTCAAAGTAATCAGTAAATATATTTTCAGAGATACAAGAAAGAAAAATAATTGTAATAGTTATATATTGGAATCTATGCGAAAGGCCTCCAATCTAAGTTAGTAAAGTTTGTAATGCAGAAGTTTTAACCTTCTTTTGTGAAATATTAATTAAGTAATAATGTTGCAATCAAGTAGTATTATATATATGTAGAACTATATGTATACAAACGAAGATTCAAATATTTGCATTTGCAAGAATCATTCTTTGCAATAAATTACCAATATTTCACTTTATTTTAATTAATACACATTAGCCTATACTCTGTAAATCTTGAAGTATGCAACAAGCAGCCGATTAACGCACAAAAACCAATATGACCATATGGGGAAGTAAATTAGTCCATATTTTTCGAATCATAACAATGTACTCGATCTTGCTGAATATTCAAATGAACTTATGATCAAGGTTTGTCCATGTGGTAGCAACAAAATCAACCGAAGATAATACCAAAATTGTGAATGATTCATGTACCAAAATATTAATACGCAGTGATTTGGTCATAATCAATCCTAATCAATCATAACTAGTCTCTTACACAATACAAAACCACCAGTGCACAATGTTGAAGAATACAAGTGATATGCTATGGATCTCGTAACAGAGTCTGAATGCTTGTTGCATACTTCAAGGTTTATAGAGTATAGTTCAAATATTTTGTAATACATAACATACATAACACTGAATTGTTAACCTGTTACTGATTCTATTGAGTAAATAAGTATAGACACTCGCCACTTGAGACATTGCAATCTGTAACACTCTTTTATCTTTATATGAGCGAAAGCAAAAATTTTTTTTTCTCGTAGAAACAATAGACTATCACTTACTGTGATTGTTACTATATCTGTCTGTAAAAAGTAACTATTTTATCTGAAAATGCATATAATGCGTTCTTACCGTGTAAGGCAGATAAAAAGCAACATATAAATTATAATTGATGTTAATTGCAAAACGATTGCAACATTATGTTGTTGTTCGGTTTATGTTAGACTATGAATCATGAGATTGAAAGCGTTCATTTATTTTGCAAATATACAAATACTGAAAAACGGTTTAACACATCAGATTCTTTTTGCTTTAATAATGCAATTTAAAGCTACTTAAAACCAAACCTATCAAGGAAATGGTTGAGATAGCTTGAAGGATCGCCGAAGCCTCTTTACAGCTGAATGTACATTCGCATTGTGTTAGTAGGTCATGGTTTGCTATCTCAGAAAATCTACCGTAGCGTTTTGACCCTCTTCACTTATTTAAACAGGGGTTGATTGATCTAGGTTTACACTCTCTGAATATCTCCTGGGACTTTCTATTAGTTTGCAGGGTTAATGTAAGAAGATATATTGCTTATTTCATGTATGGTGCCATTGGATTCAACAGATAATAAAGTGTAGTTTTAAATGAATGAAAGTAAACCTAACTGGATTTTGATACAAAGCGCCGGAACAAACGGGCTTCGTAAAATTGTGTTAAGTGTGTTTTATAATGGAAACCATTATTTATTGATCATGGAATTGTACTGCTGCATAAGCTGCAATACTCATTACAAATCAGTAATTCTTGTTCCATATTAAACTGTTTGAAGTTATACTGATATTGCTGAATTTGAATTAATATTTAAAGTTAAGCTGATGCCAATTTAAAAGTGTTAAAACATGTGAAACTATATCATGGTTTGAATATGTGTTCTTTAAACAAACGAATCTGGATCTGGCGGAGACAGATGTTAACAATAACAAGATAGCAATAATAATTGATTCTATGACAAGTGGTTCTGACAAAGAAAACAAAATATCGTTAGATACAGGTTAAAAATATATATTATATGTTATTTAATGATAGTGCCACAAAATGGTCATCGATGAACAATCTAAGAGAGCTTATAACAAGAAAGCAACATTGATCCTTTTTGATCAAGATTAGTTCAAGAATCAACAAGTTTGACCTTGAAAAGGGGTCTATTCAGTTGTGACAGAGCAGGTGTCATCTTGTATTTTCACCAAGGGCTGTAAAAGGACAAACACACCATACTTAAACGACATACAGAAATCTACAAAGGTGTTGTAAATCACACAAAGCAATTGACCACTACTGAAATTATGCTGAAATTTCGCAACTTTTGCCTGTGGTTACTACGAGATTCCATTAGAAGTAGAATTTTAATTCCATGGGCATAGCATGACTGATCTCAATTTCATTGTGTGAATCAAAACAAACATATGGTAGATACAATGTGCTTTTGTATAGCGCCATTCCTAAAAGACCACAGCATTACTTTAATAACAAACAAAATATATATACACAGACATGAAATATACAATGTATGCAACAAAACCTTAAAAATGACTACATTTGCAAAAACTTATTCTTAACATAAGCATGACATTTTCAATCCCCCTTTAATATGGATTTACTTGTTTCAATTATGAATTTTCCATATAAACATAATACACTTCTTAGTTTGTTCAAAGTAACGTATCTCTTTTTCCCATCGGTTTAGGAAATTTGAGTGTTATTTTGTAACCGCACAGAATCTTAAGTTACACTAGACATTCCACGTTTGTAATTCTGTACTAACGAATTGACCAGTCTGTGCTTTTTTTTTTAAATCACAGACAGTAATAACGTTTAAAGCATGAATTTAAATTGATTTAAACTATTTTGAAAAAAACCTTTTTTAAATATAGTACACTCTTATTGTGAAAGAGTGAAAAACCACTCTAAACGAGTTAATTTTAACTCTTAGAAAGAGCCACATGAGTGACCAATCTTTGAAAGGGAAGTTCACTCTCAAGAAAGAGTGATAGTACTTCACTCTAGGAAAGAGTGAACCGTTAATTATTATGAATAGTTCACTCTAAATGACCTGGGAGGGATAAGAATGAATCTTCAAAAAAATGAAAGTTCACTCAATGATCTAGTCGTTTTATTGTGCAGATATTTATGGGCGAGTAGATGCTAGACAATAAAATTGTCGGTGTAAGCTTACTTAATACATTTGCCAATGTATTAAGTAAGCTTACACCGACAAGTTCCATCGATCTAGTTTTTGCATGATTAGCGTCACTGTTGGGTATTTATTGTCTGGCATCTACTCACAGATAAATAGTTGCACAATTTCCTCTGAAATTCCTTTGTCTGTCACTCCTCCACAGTCTCCAACTCAACCACCGCCATGTTGAA
>JXSR01S000822.1:5882-16721 GCA_000969725.1 Ophiothrix spiculata | reverse complement strand
TCACAGATCAAACGACATAATCGATAATCAAATATAATCAATAATTTGAAATATGTATAGCGCCCTCTTTTTTGCACAATTCTAAATTTACAAAAAATACCAATAAATGAGCTCAAAATTAACCAAATTTCATCCAAAATGATATAAAACTTTAAGAATGGGTTCAAAACTTTAGTATGCAACAAATTCCAGCTATTTATACTGCTTTTTCAATGTTCTGTGTAGAAAAAAATGAATTTTGGGTTAAAAATTAATAAATGTCCACTTCAAACAACAGTGTACAACTCTGATGAATTGAAACTAAGATTTTGCACATTGCAAAAAAATATGTAGCCTTACATTCCAAAAGAGCCCTAAAGGTGTGACAGTTTATTTGCCGATATTTGACAGATTCACAATCCTTGAGCTTACTTCTAAACTCCAGCAAAGTTTCATTAAAAAAATGATTGAAAATATAAAATCTGTTTATATTGAAGACAATCAACAGAAAATATAGCACTTACTGATCTTCATCGCGTTTATCTTAGTTTTACATTTTACTCTCTGACTACCTTTGACGGACCATAACTTGAGTTCTCGAAATCGTGTTAAGTTCATTAATGCGTCATTTTAATCATTATACAGGGTGTCCCAGAAAGAATTAACTCCTACCTTTGGCGGGTCATAACTTTTACAAAATACAAATAAATCGAAAATTTTAACTTGAAATATAATGTACAGGTCATAGATTATCTAGTGTATGAAAATCACGTGATATGGTTCAATGGTTTTGATGATATGCTCGATTGCGTTACAAGTGGTGAAAAAGGCTTCTGTCCAAGTTTCAATATTGATGATCAGACAGATATTTCCTTCAAAACTCAATTTAAACCTTGAATTTTATTTCTCAAAATAAAGAAATACGTTATAAGATGTGGAATGTTCATTAATCACCTTATTATTATATTCAGGATCAATTGACGGGTACTAAGCAGCATTCTAATTGTTAGCAATCATTAAAGAGAATACATATTTCAGGTATTTGAAAGTGTGTGTTGGCGGTTGAGTTGGGTGAAATGGGGTGTGTGTTTTATTTATTCATTTATTTTGAATTTTATACGTTAAAAGTGTATTCAGTGAATCACCATGTACTTTTATTACACTTGGAGGGATAAACATAGTACCTGTAATGGTTAAATTGACTTATAAGAAGTGTTAACCCTTGTCCTCCTGAGCTATTTATTGTAACACATCCTACGAAGGGATGGGGTGTTACAACCCCCCTAATAGATTAGAACGGAACACCTATGAGCTTGGTTTTGCTATTAATAGATAGGTATGATCCTCCCCTATCCAACGATACTAAAATCATGAAAATCAGCCAAGGCGTTGCGTAATTATGACGTCATAAACTACTTTCGGATTGGAAAATCAGACAAAATTGCATTATGGCAAAACGGTCACTAAAAATCAAAATTTTGCAATAAAACTTCTAAATAACGGATTTTCGTCGGGTTTTTCAATAATTAAGAAGGAAAGTGATGTTTTTACCATGTCTTGTAAGTTTGAGTCTTATAGCATGAGTACATTTTTCAAAATGGCGACTTAAAAATTTCCGAGATTTCCCCCTACACCCTAACTTTGACGGCCTACCCTAACCCCAACTTAGGTGGTACCCCTCTAGTTTTTTCATCAAAATGACCGCAAAGGATGTAAAAGAGATTAGCCAAATGCATTTGCCTGGTTTCTTTTGCGTTTTTATGAAGCGGGGGAAAACCTTTGGCCCCCCTCCCTTCAAAATTGAAACTTGGACAGAAGCATTTTACACCACTTGTAACGCAATCGAGCATATCATCAAAACCATTGAACCATATCACGTAATTTTCATACACAAAATAGTCTATGTCCTGTACATTATATTTAAATTTAAATTTTGTGATTGCATTGTACTTTTTTAAAGTTATAACCCATCAAAGATAGGAGTTAATTCTTTCTGGGACACCCTGTATAGTAACTTTGTTTTAGCAAATATTAAAAAAATTGAAAATGATAAGAGGCTGCATTTACGGCTAGTTTGGGATGGACGATCACATATGTGAATAAGAATGTACTATACTACGATTGCTTCTGTCAAGCGTTAACACATTGCCACGTGAGGCAGTTTTACATCGCAATGCAAAACCAAAGCAATTTTTATGTGTTCACTTCTCATCACGTAAAATACTGTTTGGTTAACCTGTTGTCTATAGGTAAACTCTTACACAAGCTTCAATTTATCAAAGATTATAGTGGAAGTAACAGATACAACTGTGTAACTGTTTACATACTCAAATATCCATCAGATTTAGAGTGCTTATAGGATGACTGACAATACGTGATCCGAATTTTGGCTGGAAAAGTGGGCTGTTTGGTTTACATTTAAAACTAAACTTACGCAATTGATTGTGGTTGCTATTGTTTTTTATCTTGAAAAACTGTGGATTTTTTTCCTTAGAATTTATTTCATCTGGCAAACATTAACATAATCGTGAGTTAAGATTTTTTCATGAAGATCTTGAACTAGGTAACTAGCTAGACATCTTTGCAATGTCAAGTGTGGATATATAATCTCTCTTGGAGTATTATAAAAATATTTTTGTTTAATTGTTTGTTTGTTTGTTTTACAAAATTAATGCTATAGTCCATGAATAATTCATGGTCTGTTTTGTACCAATGCAAAATTGCGTTGATTTTAAAATAATGGGAAATGTGAAAAAAGGGAAGAGAAAGGTAGCCATTCCTTTACTTCAAAATTAAAAAGCAGGAGTTCGAATGTTTTACCCTGATGCAAAGATTATTATTATGTAATATTGTGTACTCCAACAATCAGTTAATTCTTATGGTATCTGACGGGCATTGAGTGCGTCAGGTACCATTAGTATTGCGCATGGGTAAGAAATACTCTTTTTCTTTAAAAACTTTTCAAATATATATATTCAACAAATTGTCAAAACTCTATTATGATATTATTCTGTTTAATATTAATCTAATGATTAAAGAAATATTCGAAAGCTCCATACACATGATGAAGAAACAATCAACCATAATACAGCTTGTACAAAATCAGAGTACTTTAAACACATTTCCAATTCAATATAAAGGAAAAGACTGCAAGCAGCATTAACTTTCCAAATCCGATATATTTTGATGCTCCCAATAGTATTTCTTATCTTTGTAAATCGAGATTTAGTATTTACACATCCTGTCAAATTGAAAAAATTCCAAAGGCAATTCACGAGACGGTGGTGTCTCTATTGAGTATGTCTACTTTCTATATCCATAAAGCTTTTCCTTTTTATTAAGCTCTAGTTTTTATGGAGATTTACAAATTCAAATTCTAACAAACCGACATATTTAATAATTAAAATGTTTTGAAAAACATGTGTTTTCAGAACGAGAAAATCCGAGAATTAAAAACATATGAAGTAACAGTGCTACAAGAAACAGAGCTATTATTAATATTTGAGACATTTATGTGTATGGTCTAGAATATATTTTTAATTCAATATGGAAAAATGTTATGTGTGGTCATTTAATTTAATGGCAGATATATTTTTCAATGAGCTGAAATATATTACAAACAATAAAGTTGCAAATTTGAATTCCTCTTTTTCACATGCAACATAAAAATACATGTTTTGACTCGTTTGGAATTTTACACCAACCAATTTAATGATGATAGGTTCAACAAGGGCAGTAAAAGATTAAAAACATTGGCTTACCACTATTGTTAAATCTATTACAAGTTCTTCCTGCTGACAGGTTATGATGATGGTTCAATCTTAGACTATACATGGGTGTATTGTGTCGTACGTTTAATCACCGTGAAATCCTATTAAAATGACAATTTCTATTGATGAGATATCTTAAAAAATAGCCCCATATTCTAAACACAGGCAATTTTTGCCAGGAGGATTATCCCCTGAAAAGAACAAAGACTCGGATCATACCTGATTCTAGAAAAACATTTTTGGAGGTTTTTCCAGGTGTGCGAAAGGCATAACCGATTTGCATCGTTTACTATTGATATACTGTGATCAATACTATGATCTTAGTTAAACTTAAAACAGGAATCCTGTGTGCAGAGGGCATAAGGTGGTTGACACGGATGTAGATGGTATCCTTCACTCCTCTTTCAAAAATATTTTGAGTTCCAGTCCAGGATTTTTAATTTCCCCAAGTTGACACTATTTCCAGGTGACTCAATATGGATATATTGGTAGTCAATAATGACCAGATTGTAGTCATTTTTGACCCACTCGTAGGGTCGCAATATCGTAAATCGCTGCACGTAGTGACGCTAGTGGCAAATTTGCCAGTTTTTAAACCACAAAGGTGGAATAGGACATTAAATTATATTTATATAGAAATAATACGGGACTATGTTTTATTTTGATTTTATGCTAATTATTTAGCTTAGAAATAGTCGGGAATGTGTAGAAAAATTCAGCACCACAGAACATTTTATAATGAAATTAAAGATGGAATAAATATGCGTGTCTCTAGAAATACTCGGTCAAGTCGGGCTTTTTTATGACAGGCTCGCAAAACATTACAAAATATCGCCTGATATATCGGGAAAACAAGCCGGCCAACATATTGTTTCTTTGATGATTTCTGAAAGGTTCGCTTCATAACTTGAAAACAAAGTTTAATCTAGAATGCTTGAATCATTAATTACGGAGATACAGAGCGTTTTCAGATCCCTACTTTACGTGTAAAAGTATAGGAACGTTATTTGGGATATTGCACCCGTAGGGTCAACAAAACACCAAACCCATTGGGGTCAAATTTGACCCGGGAGGTCTAGTCAAAAATTTGACCCAAATTGCAGTTGAAAATTACTACAGCCGTGGTTATTTTTCAAAATGACCTCTTTTGAAAATAACTATTTGTTGGTTAAAAATGACTACATTCAGGGTCATTTACTTTAATCGATGGTCATTTTATACACAAAAAGAAATGACTCTGAGTGGGTCAAAGTAACCACATTTGACTTCATTTAGGGCTATTTTGAAATGACCACCCAAACTAGTCAAATTTTTGACTACCTATTTTTAAGTGTGTACTAATACGATGGTTCTTAAGAAATCTAGCTTTTATTGATTTTTCAGTCTCACCAACATACGTTTCTGCCTGGAGTTTAGATAGGACAGTTAAGTTTAAAGCAAAACAAGCAGCAAAGGCAAAGCTGTTATAGAGACTAAAAAACAAATAACAAGTTGTGCTACTTTATATAAGAGGTCTTCAGATTCGGAGGCCCTTTAAATCTTTGTGTCTATAGTATAAGGGTTGTATTTAAACCCTCGCAAACTTTTCGGCAAAAACTTGTCTCACCTGAGGACAAAATTGAAAAAAGCATACTGCTGGTCCTATTTATCACTACATGTCAAATAATATGATTTGTATACACGCAATAGTGTCTTTGCAAATTTGTAAAATTATCAACAGTTATTATGCAGTCGGAATCACAAATTCTTGCGATACGAATAATTTTACACTGCTGTGGTGGATGATTGAATATTGATATTTTTAAGGGGTCGTTAAGTATATAATTTAAGCATTCATCATGTAAATGACCAGAAACACTAGAACCATTCAAAATAATCAGTAAATATATGTTCATAGATACAAGAAAGACAAATTATTGGAATAATTATATATTGGAATCTATGCGAAAGGCTCCAATCAAGGTTAGTAAAATTTGTGATGCAGAAGTTTTAACCTTCTTTTGAGTATAATTAATTAAGTAATAATTTTGCAATCAAGTAGAATTATGTATAGAAAAGACGACTCAAATATTTGCCTTTGCAAGATTCATTCTTTGCATTAAATTACCAATATTTCACTTTATTTTACTTAATACACATTAGCCTAGTTTAAATGTTTTGTAATACATAACGTTAAGTGTTTGGGATTTGGTAAAGGATTTTATTAACCCGTTACTGATTCTATTGAGTAAATAAGTAGTGATCATAGGTCATGAATTGGTCATGCACACATGGGGGAGATGTAACATAAAAACTCATTCTTCTTAGTTTAATGTAATTTTATTCAAGAAGTTAAATATCTACTGCAACAAATTTGGTATGGTTATCTGGGCAATTGAATTGTCTTTCAAATGCAAAAATTTCCAAGACAATTGAACAAACATTATGAGATCTATGGCTCAAAATCTGAGCCAAGTCAACGGGGGAGGCGATGGAGTAAAAGACAGTGGAGGAAAAGCCCATTGACTTGTACACACACAATTGTGAATAATTACCAATCATTGGAAAGTCGTCACGCCTAAAGTTGAAATCCTACAAGAGTAATTTTTTGCATACTTTTTTATTGACAAACGAAACTATCTCTTCATGCCAAAAAGTTACTGCTAGGTGATGTATTTAATATAGTTTGACAAGGATAAACTTTATCACTATCAGAATAATTCCACAACTTGTTTCATAGGTTAAAATTGTCATGATAAGTTTCGTACATTGTTGATTGTGAAAATGTTGATGAATAACAATAATGATTTGTTGTTAATGCATAATACCGCAAGTACGCGGATGAACATTAACAAATAAACTAAAGTATATAGGATCAGGGTAATTATTGAGATTACGCATGCAAAATGGTCTTAGTAATCAGAAAGTTGAGTGTTACTTGTGTCTCAAGCATTTTATTTACTTCTTACTATTGCGAAGACATCTAAAGAAGTCATCAAATATCTTATTAAGGCATAAAATCCTTTTGAAATGTATATCATTTTATAATTTAACCACCCTGTATATATCATCGTATGGAAATTTAGTGAACAGTTTGTTCATTGAAGACATATGTTTCATTATTACAAATCCATACCTGTTTTGTTTTATGTTGGTACCTGTTTAGAATAAAAGAGGTGTTTACACACCTGCATAATGTCAGTATCATTGTTTATTTGGCATCCTTGTAATATGCGCTTTGAAAAAATGTATACTATTATGGTCTTAAAATGGACATATTTAATCCCGTGTTGAGAAATATGCAAATTTGTGATGTTTTTATCAATTAGTGGTATGTTACACTTTTTATGACCAATTCATGACTTATGATCTTGTATAAACATTTGCAACTTGAGAAATTGCAATCTGTAACATCTCTTTTGTCTTTTTTTGAGCGAAAGCAAGATTTTCTTTTTTTTTTCTCTCGTAGAAACAATAGACTATCACTCACTATGATTGTCACTATATCTGTCTGTAAAAAGTAACTTTTTTTATCCGAAAATGCATATAATGCGTTCTTACCAGGTGAGGCAGATAAAAAGCAATATATAAAATTTAATTGACGTTGATTGCAAAACGATTGAAAACATATTTTGTTGTTCGGTTTATTTAAGACTATGAATCATGAGTTTGATAGCGTGCATTTATTTTGAAAATTTACAAATACTGAAAAACGGTTTTACACATCAGATTCTTTTTGTTTTAATAAAAGCAACTTAAAGCTATTTAAAACCAAATGTATCAAGGAAATGGTTGAGATAGCTTGAAGGATCGCCGAAGCTTCGTTACAGCTGAATGTACATTCACATTGTGTTAGTAAGTCATGGTTTGCTATATCAGAAAATCTACCGCAGCGTTTTGACCCTCTTCACTTATTTAAACAGGGGTTGATTGATCTAGGTTTACACTATCTGAATATCTCCTGGGACTTTCTATTAGCTTACAGGGTTAATGTAAGAAGATATATTGCTTATTTCATGTATGGTGCCATTAGATTCAACAGATAAATGTCTTTGCAATAAAGTGTAGTTTTAAATGAATAAAAGTAAAACTAAACTGGATTTTGATACAAAGCGCCGGAACAAACGAGCTTCGTAAAATTGTGTTAAGTGTGTTTTATAATGGAAACCATTATTTATTGATCATGGAATTGTACTGCTGCATAAGCTGCAAAACTAATTACAAATCAGTAATTCTTGTTTTATATTTAACTGTTTGAAGTTATACTGATATTGCTGAATTTGAATTAATATTTAAAGTTAAGCTGATGCCAATTCAAAAGTGTAAAACATCTGAAACCATATCATGGTTTGAATATTATGTGTTCTTTAAACAAACGAATCTGGAGCTGACGGAGACAGATGTTAATGATAACATGATAGCAATAATAATTTATTCTATTACATGTGGTTTTGACAAAGAAAACAAAACATATGTATATAGGTTAAAGGTGTATGTTATTTAATGATAGTGCCACAAAATGGTCATCGATAAACAATCTAAGAGAGCTTATAACAAGAAAGCACCATTTTTTATCAAGATTAGTTCAAGAATCAACAGGTTTGACCTTGAAAAGGGGTCTATTTAGTTGTGACAGAGCAGGTGTCACTTCGTATTTTCACCAAGGGCTGCAACTTCTAAGAAATATAAACAAGACAAACACACCATACTTCAACGAGAGACAGAAATCTACAAAGGTGTTGTACATTGCACAAAGCCATTGACCACTACTGAAATTATGCTGAACTTTCGCAGCTTTTGCCTGTGGTTACTACTAATTTGTGGTTTTTCTAAACTGAAGCAACCTACTAAACGCACACCTTTCTAGGATATCAATTTTCAATATTATAGCATAACATAAAAAGGAATAACATAATTATAAAAGTTTAGTTTTCCAGGGTCCAGCTGATGAAATGATAATTTAATTCATGGGTGTATATTTTTTTCAATCATTTTAAATATTCAGACACCATAATTATATGTGAGACTTACTCAGAAAATGAGTAGACACTAAAAAGTTTTTCTTGTTTTATTTGATTTGATTTTTAAGTTTTGAATTCATTACACATTTTAATTTTTAGTGTTCGATCTCAGCATTAAAAGGATATATTTTATGCCTTGTTTATATTTTTAATTTTTCATTGAAAATCAAAACCAAACGCAGTTTAAGGAAAACAGTGATAAATATTATTAATAACCTGCGTAATAGCGCGATCCAATCTAATAAGATTATTTCTACTTTTACGCAAACAACTTCACGGTCATTATCAGGTAACAATGACTTCTTATAATGACCCGCGTATGTGATTTCATTAGCGCTTAATGCTTTTTCTCATAAAACGCCCATCAAGCACTCCCCACACACGCGCGTTTATCATATAACGCGATGCGGATCGTCATGCCTGGACTGATCGAAATTATCTTATAGGGATAAGTAAGAAATGAGTTTAATAAAGTATTTTTTGATAAATTTACGCATAAAATGCATTAAAAATGTCAAAAGAGTAGATATTAATGACAATAATAACTTTGCACCATCTATTTTTCGGCCATTTTAGTGAATTCGTCGGTGATTGTTTTGGACCTCGGTATTTTTCTTCGGGAGCTGCGCTCCCTCAAAAAAATACCTCGATCCAAAACAATCACCTCAGAATTCACACAATGACCTCAAAAAATAGTGTCACACTCCTCTAACACCACATACGGGTGAAAGTGAGCGGGGTTCGTTTTATAGAAAGTATAATAAATAAAGTATCTTGACACAGTGATTTAGATTCTACTAAAACTGGGTATTAATTATCTGTCATTCAAAATAAACAACAAACAATATACAATATCAGATAATATGAAATAATACAAATAATATATACATTCAACGTTACAATTCTTGAAGCGAAGCGATGACTTGCAGCGATGTCTTGAACTTGCAGCGATGTCTTGAACTTGATCAGAGTTCAATGAAGTCAGCTGAAGAATGAAGATTCAAAGTCCACTTGAAGAATGAAGACGATAAAGGTGATAACTCAGAAGAACCAAAGTTGAGAAATTCTTGAAGAACACAAGTTGCAAATGTCCGTCTCTAGCGAAAAAATAGGCCAGGAGGATATAGATAACTGCTATAGATGACTTTACAGACCTCTGAGATTGGCGATGATTACAACGTAAAACTTAGAGATAGGTCGCTGGTAATTTGGCTTAAATTTTGGCCAGTCAGACACACCGTGACTCTTATTGTAAATAAAATAGTCGCAATCTCTCTCTGCATAAATTCTGTCATCCACCTGTGTTTAAATGAAACACAGCAACAAAATAGTATACAACTTGCAGGAAACAAACTCGATAACTTAGATATATTGGTCTAAGAAGAGTTAACAGCATTGGTTGTCCAAATATGTTATAATGAGATTTCTCTCAAGTTTAAACATGATAAACGTAAAGTTTAAGTAGAACCTATTTTTTATATATGAAATAAACTAATATCTATTCTAACTCTAATCCAATTTACACATGTATAAATGCATCAGTTGATTTATAAAATATCATGTCAAATGAACTTCATGATTTTGCCCTTAAAATAGTAAACAAACCATCATATGTTTTTATAATCAAAAAGTTTGGAGTACATTAAAGAATGAAAGTTCCTTGACCTGTTTGACTGAGGTCATGCATGGCAATGTTTTGGAATTGTCAAAATAGATTATGCAATCACAATAAGTTTTATATCATTATAATAACATTTAATCAAAGTGGCACTAATCAAAAAATATGTAAAATCATAGAGGATTAAAGTGATGCATTATTATTTAAATATTTCGTCTGTTACCATGACACTGAAATAGTCAACAAAAGTATCATTAAGAACTTGAACTTATAATATCATAATATTTACAATAGTATTATTTTATGCGCATTCCAATATTTATAAAAACACACAAGTTTAATTATATAATGCAAAGGCATAGTACACTCTATATGCACATCATGTCATCATGTATAATAACATTGGTTTTAATTGAGGTATAGGCCTATAGGCCCTAAATTGGTAATTCATGATCTGGCCTCTGATAGGACT
>JXSR01S000821.1:41690-53195 GCA_000969725.1 Ophiothrix spiculata | reverse complement strand
AAGGTAGATTTGGTGTGCATGTGCTTAACTTATATTCTATCCAAGTTACTTCTGTAAAGACCATGCTTGTTGCGATACAACAGAACGCGCTTGCTACCGTTTACATCAAATTTGACACAACAATCTTCAACGTAACAAGTAGGTTTTTCCTCAATCCACGTCACTTAGATACAAATATCAACAAATGTAATGTATAAGTACAAGTAGATTTTGTATAAATGATATGTTGGTTGTTTACAGCTCAATAACCATATTTTATGTGATGGTCATCGATGGGCATTTGAAGGTCATAATAACCTTCATTTAGTGCTCAAAACCATATTACATCAGTTAATAATAATAATAATAATAATGGCATTTTTAATAGCGCTGTTTACCGAAGATACAAAGCGCTCATGATTCACTTCAGGTTAATCGTCACAACCATATTTTCACTTCACTTAGAAGTGCTTCCGTAGAGCACATTCTATCGGTACTTCGGCTGTAATATTCACCCTTTGTGCAGCTTCCCATAACCTGGGTGGGGGCAGACTCAGATGGACAAATCTAATGACATTTTATAGATGCAGGAGGAACACCGGAGTACCCGGAGAAAAGTCAACGGAAGCGAGTATGGACTGTAAACCAAATGCACATACAGCGCCGGGGCCAGGAATCGAACCCAAGACACCCGAAACTCATTGGCGCAAAGCGAGGGAAGTACCGCTACGCTAACCCGCTTCCCCACATCACTGCAAGATATGATTTGGTGGCATGTATATCAAAGGCTCTTGTATTTGGTTTAAAGAGAACCATAAGTAAGGAAAGAAAACCGTGATGTTGGAACACGGTTTTGAGAAATCGAAAGTATCAAAAAGGAAATTATTGAATTTTCACAAGGATTCTAAATTTATAGTAAACCATAGGTCAAATACGTGCCAACCTCAGTAAACAACCTTCTTTTCTACATAACATTTATCTTTATATCTTACCGAAAGTCATCCATTTTAAAGACGTGGTATCTAAAAATAAATTGAGCTGGTTTACACATAAGACACACTGTTTCAAATTAGGCACTTTGAATTTTGGTTTGATCTTTTTATATGTTTGATATACTTATCTATCCCCGATAAGATAACACACTTACATATGCAATGCAAGTAATATGTTAGCATAACAAGTCAGACAAGTAATATGACTTTTATTGTGATTTAAAAGAGATTTGGCGTCGATTATATGAAAAAGTATTGTAACAATTGGATAAAGACTTTTGGAAAATGCAAAGATAATAGTAAGACACGTGATCATATCTACACTTTATAAATAACAATGATGTGTATCAAACTACTAAAGAATCATTTGGTAAACGTAGTATTAACTTAAAGTACTCCATTTTATAGGGAGATCAAGACGTGGTTTATTATTTCGTTTGTATTTGTGAAGGAATAGGTCATAAAATACACCCGGCATATTTTTAAGTTTGTTTAGCTTTATTTCCAAAGGGGCTTAGTGAGAGTTAAGTAAAGTATATGTGTACCGCCGCGGCAAAAGGGTCCAGCTGTCGACTCCTACATGTTGCTCATTGTATCATATCTGATGTATACAAATACCATACATTAGATATGCTACAAGGAGCAACATGTACGAGCCGACAACTGGACCCTTTTGCCGCGGCGGTACACATATATATCCTAATATCTAGCTTCCGTATACCTTGTACATTACACTTCTTTTATTTTTGTTAAAGTAACATGCAAGTATCATTCACGTAATCTTAAAGTTATGGTCACAATTGCTCATATGGTGTACGTAAAAACGGTGTACGAACCTACGTAGGGCGTATTAACATTTTTAAAGCCATTATTTACGAACTTCGTATGGTCTACCGACGCAGAGGCAAAAATGGTCAAATCATCGTTAAACCACTGTTCGTAACCTTTCGTATGAAGTATAATTATGACAATAACATTAACTCGCTTAGAAGTGCTTTCGTAGAGCACATTCTATCGGTAATTTATTAGTCTTTCAAGAAATTTAAAATTAAACCCAAACAAAGTGACTTATTAAACCTTATAGCTTGTTCGTGATTTTCTCAAAAAATGTAATTTTTTGTCAAAAATCAACATCACCATCATGTTCCTTGTGAAAATTCGTTTCTTGAAATGTATACTTTTATTAACTTTAAGCACTTTGTTAAAAAGTTATGGTACAAAATAAACTTGCAAAAATGTAACATTGAGTAAGATGCTTACACCCCTTAAAGCTAATTAGGCAGGGGTGAAGGCATGTGCGGTTGAGTTTGGTACGGTTAAGGTTTCATGAAAATGTGCATCAAATTGTGGTGTCATATCTCTTCAAAAGTCAAATAAAATGTCATGAGTTTGGTATGATTCTAAAGGCAATTTATTGGTTATTAAAAACAAATCGTAATTAAAGCCCAACTAAATTGGTAATTAATAACAACGCTGATAACAATTATATTTTTTAATTTAACCAGAGGTGAAAGCGGGTATGGATATGATAAAATGTCGTAATTTTGGTATGATTTCAAAGACAATTTATTAGCTTTAAGATTAAGAAAAATACCCATATAAGATTAAGAATAAACATTAATCAACTATTGCCAGGATAGAGTCGGGTATGGATGAGGTGTGTGAGATATAACGCAAATGGGCCCACCTTAAAAACATGACCATCTACAACAGCACGAACAAAGACGGAAGTGGTGAAGTAATAATACTAATTTTGAAACGACATCGCAGTAAGTTTGTTCTTTCAAATGATTAATTTCTTTAGAAGTTGCAAACGGTCTTATGTCTAAGATATGTGATAAATGCTACTTAAATAACATCAAACATTCAGTTAATTTTGACGTTTATATTTCTTCATATTTTTGACGTCACAATCCTCAGTGAAGCCAAGCATTCATGATTGAAATCAGTATCAAGGCCAATTCAGATAGGATGAGAATCTAGTGAAACGTAATTTACATACTGCTGTTTTATTGTATTGACTTATAAACTGATTATTTGGTGCCATGATTCTGATATTTATGGTGACGGGGGCGCATAAAAACCATTCAAGTTGCAACAATCATAACAATACATTTTAAGGCGAAATATTGAATAGAGTTTTTTTTTTAATTTTAATTTAGTACTTTTCTTAGAAATACAGAGAATGTTGTCTTCTTTCAACATTAAGAATATTAAATCACAAATTACTAAAAATAAAATTAATATGAATGTCAACGTCTGCTAAAAAACAAGGAAACAGCCTAATGATACGAGCCTATCACTTTGTGTACAATATGTGGACGTGCTGATAATAACAATTTAAAAAAAAATCCTTGAAACTTGAGGGATAGACACTGACAACGCAACCTTTCTGAAATAAAATGTAGCTTTTAAACTAGACTGAAATATGAAAGCCTTTTTTTGTTATCTTAGTGACAATTTAGTCAACAAAATAAACATAAATATCATTTAACTCATAATTGAAGCGACAAGTTTGTACTTATAGATCGATTCCTACGTCTTACTTGACGCGAGTAAAATTGTACAACAATAATGCACCGCGTGCTGAAGTTGGAGCAGTTTTGCGCTCACGAAGTAGAGGTTATTTTTTTTTATTGCAATATAAAATAAAGATAAGAAAATTTTAAGTAGGTCAAAAGTTTCAAGCATTCTAAGTTCCAGCCAGTAATATTTTCAAAATTATTTTTCTTCTAAATATTGAACCTGATAAAGAGGGCAATACGATTATAGAATACTGTTTGAATAAAATACTATTTGTAGATAATAATGTGTAAAATATAACACTTTCTCCGTTCTATCATTTTAAAATTGCCTATAACTTCAATTTAATTCAATGAATCTACTACTAGTACATGTATGTTTGTATGAAACTTTAGTCATATAGTTAAACATTTGGCTGAATATAGCGCGCTATATTACGAAGCATCAAGTCTGTTCCCAGTCAGGAGTTAAGAGTTTTTTACAAATGAAATATTGGTTGCACTGTCAGTCAGTAAATTGGAATACCTGTGTGTGGGAAAGTAACATGCGCTTTCATTCATTGGATGAAATAAAAAGCAGACAAATTTCGACGTTTTCCTTTATTCTGGTAGTTGTTTTATTTTCATCTGACACGTTGAGAAATCAATTACGGACTTACGAAAAGGGGATATATTAGTTTTGCTGGGAGTCTCGTGATATTTCTGAGACATCACCTGTGCGTCAGTTTGTGATAAAAGTGAAAAGGAGACTTTCGCAAAGGTAAGTTTGCAATGGGTTTCTTGAATATGTTGCAACTTTACGATGTTGAATCTTTAAAACGCAGTGTTGCATACTATAAGCTCGTACATTAACATGGTCATCCCGACATACAGAAGACATTTGCTGAACCTTTTTTTTTTAATCCATTCTCTTGTACCATATTTTTATGAATAAAGTCTTGGCTAGCAAACAACCGGGTGGTGGAAAGACATAGTGCGTTGTGAGCCGTGATTGTAACTTTTACCATGACAAATTCGAGGCATCAAATTAACCACTTTTTAATGAGGCTTTATGAATTTTTGAAGGCCTGAAAGTTGAAAATAAATATAAGAAAATCATGAATTCACTTAGTGCCCTAAGATGTTCATCGGTTTCAAATGATTGCTGTGGTGCTGTAATCTTTATAGAAACGTAAGTGGAAAATTACAAATAATTGTAAAGTGCAATAAAGTCATATTTATCAATTATATAAGAACCCCATTTCAAAGAAAATTACAGCCCCTAATAGTGATAAGGTTATGTGATTTTTATTTTGATAAATGAAATTCCTTTTCTTATGAAATGATTTTTTGTTTTCAAGGTTTAAATTTTAACCTTGATTGTTGGCTAGCTGTTACGGTAGGAAGACCACAAAACTCGAAAATAACCTTTTTTGCACTGTTAAAAAAGTTGTGTTAAAAAGGGAACATGGTTAACAGGTTGGGTTAAATTTTGCCCAATGTTGGGTAAAATTTGACACAATGTTGGGTAAAGGGTGCACGTTTTATCCAACATTGTGTCAAATTTTGCCCAACATTGTGCAAAATTTAACCCAACCTGTTAACCATGTTCCCTTTTAAACACAACATTTTTAACAGTGTGGAAGCAGTTGATTTTACAGAAACTTTGTGCATATCCATTGAAGGTTTTTAGTCTTTATAGCAATAAGGAAGTGTTTGCGTTACTTAAAATATCATTTTTATGATCTGCATCTAAATTGCGTCATCAGGTGTTCCTACCAACCGGAAATGCTGTTAATGCTGTTTCTCACTTTTATCTCAAAAGCTCCAGCCCAAGTATAGGAATATATTTCGATAAAATAATATAACGTTTCTATGTAAACTTCATAATTATTTCAATATTGAGGTCGTGTCAAAATGAAATGAATTTTCAATCAAACCTATGATATATTTTCCACCCCCGAAAAAATTGTATTCAATATAATTTTTGAATGCTCATTTCAATTGCAGGAATTCGTTACACATCAGTTTACCATGCTTTTTTCTAGCTTACGAATAAAATAATTCATTTTTTTTTGTTCAACTCCGATATAACTTCGGCATCCCTGACTAAGACTCTTAATGGTTATTTAAAGCAATACTATAAAATTTAGATCAAAAATTATTTTTAATAATCGTCGTCGTCGTCCTATGAGTCATGACTGACGTTGTGACCCTTTTGATGATGTCGTTCCAACTGTGCCGATCTTGAGCATAACGGTAGGCTGCATTGACAGATAGGCCAGTATATTCTCTAATGCCATCTATCCAGCGGGTTTTCTGCCTGCCTCTTCTGCGATGTCCTTCCATCATTCCTTGAACAATTATTTTCTCTAGACAGTCGCCTTCCCTTCTTGAGATATGCCCAAAATATTGAAGTTTGTCTCCTACTTGGCATCTGACAAATTCATTTGTTTTATGCTCTCTCCAGGAAATTCTCAACATCTTTCTCCAACACCACATTTCGAAGGCTTGGATTTTACCTTCGTCTGCTTTTCCAACCGCCCATGTCTCAGACCCATATGTGGCAATCGGGAATACCAGGGCGCCCATAATGCTTTTCTTTGTTGTTATGGTGATTCCTCTGTCTTTCCAGATGTCATCAAGTCCGATAGCAGCTGTCCTAGCCATTGCCAAACGTCTTCTAATTTCCTGGGAGCTGCCTCCTTCATCCACAATGACTGATCCAAGAAAGTTGAAAGTATTTACCACCTCTATATCCTCTCCATCTGCCTTCACTGGTTGGATTGGACTGCCACCATAAATCAACCTTTGTTTTCTTAACATTAAGGAACAGTCCGTACTCTTCACTTGTGCTCTTCACTCTGTCAATGAGGTTTTGAAGTTCAGGAGCTGTTCTTGCAATAAGAGTGGTATCGTCGGCATACCTAAGATTGTTTAGTTGTCGACCTCCTATTGACACTTCACCGGAGAAACCATCAAGTGCATTCCGCATGATGTACTCAGCATATATATTAAATAAGTACGGTGACAAAATGCATCCCTGGCGGACTCCTTGGCCAATGGTAAACCAATCAGTATCTCCTGACTCTGTCCTCACAGTTGCTTCTTGTCCACTATATAGGGTCCGGATTAGGTTTACTATATGTGTTGAGAAGCCCATCTCAATCATGATGTTCCACAGCTTTTTAGTAAAAACAGCCTTAAATGAAGGAATGTGACTATCTTAAAGCGTTTTCAAGTGTATTTTGTCAAAACTCGTTTTACCAATTACTCTAGACATGTTGCATGTATATCAAATGTAGTATCGACAATTTTCAATTCAATTCAACTTTATTCCATAATGCAAAATATAAACAAACACATTAATAAAAATACAAAGATACTATAATGGAGGAGCAGTCAAAAGGCCAGAATTGGCCAGAGAGGACTACCACTGCTGGAGAAGTGTTCAAGGAGTTTTGTGTGAACCATCTCATAATCAAAATCTAGACATGTAAGAAAACGTGGACCGGGGAATAGCAACTCCCGGAAAACTTACTTCACATTATATGTTACACTACACAATACAATAAAAAACAATACAATACAAACAAAGCTCCAAAAACTCAAATTTATTCATAACCGAGTATTTTTTGTACTGCTTTCTAAAATGTATTGACGAAAAAAGAAGTTATGATCTCATTATCAAGTGAATTCCAAATCAATGACCCCTGGGTTCTGAGTGAGCTACATATAATAGATTTAGTATGTTTTGTTTGTTGAAAATTTTCTTTTTAATTCTGTTTTAATTCTACTTTTTGAAACCAGTTGGTAGTTGATTATTAATATAAATCTAACAATTTGAAGCCGCTTCGCGAATGCAATGATTGCTGTTCAGCTATAGGTAATTACATCTCATTTGGACACATGTTTAAGGAATTGCTGTTTGTTTCGAGTCACCATACATCAGTTTATCAAATAGAAATGTTACTTATTTATAGATACTTTTAATGGAATCTTCTGACAAACAAAATGTGTAGAAAAAAGGAGGTTAAGTTCTATTGATGTCAATGAGAAAAGGTTGAACCAGACATCAATTTTTAAAACATTTCATATTATCCGATTATAAAGCTGATTATATCCTCTCGCATTGACCTCAAAGGGACATTTCGACCACGATTATAAAATTACGTAAATGATCAAGTATATACTCTCATTCTCATTGAAATCCATTGATTTTTCACGTCATCTCTACAGATAAAGCAAACCACTTTAACTTGAATTTAAGATCGACGCCAGCAGCTGAGGTAGAATATGACATTGACACGTAACTTATGTAATGCGCTTTGTCGTATTTACTCGTAATTTAATTATTCCGTAACATTACATCTGATATTTATGTCGATAGGGATATGTAAATAAGATTATATGTCATGTCAATACAATTATTTGAAATTCAAAGAAATACTGTTTTCTCAATAACAACTTGTCTTAAACAATGTATTACCTTTATAAAGCAAAAATATCTAGCAATTGTGGCAAAACAAAGGTAGGTATTTTAGATACTGCTATTGCAACAGACTCTCGAATATGTGACCGTCCAGCTCAAAACAGCAGTAAATGCCAGCTCTTGTCATTTTCACTTTTTTACTCATTTGCAAAGACCATGCTTTAAGGATTAAAATGACACCTTAATGAACTTCACACGATTTCAAGAGGTCAGGTTATGGTCCGTTAAAGGTTGTAAGGGAGTACAACGTATAACTGAGATAAATGCGTTCAAAGATTAGTAAGACGTATATTTTCTGTTGATCGTCTTAAGAATATGCCAATTTATTTCACTTTTCCTATCATTTTCTTGAAATGAAACTTTGCTGGTATTTTGTAGTAGGCACTAGGATTTTGAATCTGTCAAAAAATCAATTTCGGCAAATTATGACCTTGACATGTATTTTCACCTGTAGCGCAAAATGAAGTTTCTGGCATTTACTGCTCATACGGGCTGGAAGGTCACATATAGTTGAGCGCGAGTCAGACGTTAGTGATAACGATAGCAACCAATAGAATAAAAGCTCAAATATTGTCCAGCTTATCATATAGGTATGGTCATTTACATCCATTCATAGCTTCACTCGAAAGTATTTCCGCACATAAATTTTATCTCAAAAGGCGTTTACCAGATTTTCATCATTTTTGACAGTGTCTTAATTGTATAATTATCGAACTAACTCATTCGGAATTCCATTCATTGCATTTGAAAAACTTGGCTAGTAATACACATTACTACTTTCGTCTGCACATACATGTACAAAAACTGAGCTTATTTACATTTCTTCGCAATTTGCTTTAAATATATATTTTTAATGAAATATTTTAAATGTAGGAAATGAATTTTTCAAAATTGTCCAGTTTTTCGCTTGATACAAAAATAGAACATTGACAATAATTCTGCTGATGATATCTCAATTTTATGTTTCTCACATCATTGCATAGTTCTTCTAAATTGTTTGTCATTGTTATGTATACATTATACACAAGCCAAACATTTGCTTTGAGTTAAACCTGTTTGTTATCTTTCAAAATGTTGTGAGCAAAGATATGGAAAATATTGACGGATGTTTTTGACGCGAGGTGATGAAATGCAGGGGCTGCTATGCTCAGTAAATGGACTCTTGCCTTGATAGATACGTGACAGAATATGCATTTGGAAAGAATCAGGGTTTGAATAAAGATTGATCGTACGTACAAGAATAAAAATGCACACAGAAATTACTCTTTTGTTGCCTTTGTCAAGTTGGAGGATTTGTTTTACTGAGATGTGAGGAATTTTCAAAAAGTAGATCTCTGGTGTAACATTTTCAATCCTAAAATAATTTCAGTGGTTTTGTAAAAGTGACATGCTAAAAAAGCTTAACCCCCCATTTGGATGTTGTCACTTTTAAAGGGATTTCGACGCCTCCACCACACTTCCTGGCCTTGTCCTAATACGATTTTCTGAATTAATACCAAATTGACAAAGTAATAAAGTTGACAAAGCCAACTTTGTGGTCATCGCATTAGCTTTTTATTTTCACATCTTGTCTTTCAAATTCTTCATTTGACGGTTCGTTTTTATAGGACAGGATTTTTGAAACTACGAAAGTAGAATTTTTTTTTTAATTTTTTTCTTTCTGATTCGTATTAGGTTGTTGTTGATTAACACGATGATTTTGGAATTTCCTTTGTTACTTTTTAAATACTACGTGATTTTTTTTAACTGTAAATCTATCATATATGGTGAACAAAACGTGAAGTAACAAAATTTAATGAAACATTGAAATATTTCTTTACTATGGTAAAAAAATTAGCAACAATATTTCGAATAAAGTGAATTACAAAAACTGTATTCTGTACAATTAATTCCTTAAAGTTGTAATCAGTGCCTTCGAAGCAACAAAAGTAGAAGTCAACGAAAGTGATGTTCATAGGTTCACAGTCTACTCCAGGATGACAAAGTAGATTTTGATAACGCTTGCACTTGCTTTTTATTTGACTTTAATCGGACTTTTCGTTTATATTTTATGGCAATTTCAATGGAGGGAAATCCATTCAAAATGATATTTCTCCTATACAATTGTTTGTATTGCATTTCTTTTGTATTTTATTGTTTTCAAAGAGTAAAATCTTAAGAAAATTTGATTAAAATAACAGAAATTTGCAGATTTCATTTCTTTTAGGTGGAATATTTTTTAATTTTGTTCATGGTTGAATGGTTATAGGTTCCAGAACACTTCTAATGAAGCTAATTAGCATAATTTTATTCAAAATTTGCAAAATTTACTACATTTTACGCAAAACGCGTTTTTCAGGACTGCGCGCAGTTTTCTCAGAAACCGTTAATCCGATTTACATGAAACTTTTCGAGAATCTTTAAATTAGACAGATCAAACTTATTATGAAGAGAAAAGCTGTAAAAAGTCCCTTATTTTTTTTCGCGAGACAAGTTTTCGTATATATTTTTTCCGATTTGCAAAATTATGCATCCCTGGTACGCACTGTACAAAAACCTTTTATTTTTCTTTCTTTTCATAATTTTCTTTATAATATTTTAAAATATATGTGTACAAAATAGTAAGTTCAAAATTATTTCGGAACATATCAAAAAACTGTGCGCAGGGATATCCTTTAAAAATCCAATATGACCGCCGTTGCCAACGGATGAAGCGACATACGTAAAAATGTAATAAAATGAATTGTACACTTAATATACATCATCTCACCAAATAAAAAGTTTATTGAATGTGTATTTTAGAAAATCACCTTCGGGTCCATTGCCTGCCCTTAACTTGTGTCTGATTGCCGATCTCTGTATATATTTTATAAGATTTTTCCCTGTTTTTGTGTGTTATTATCAGATAAAGCAGTGCTATTAAAGATTCTATCATTTGTCTATAATTCTGGTCATTTTATGTTTAATCTAATAATGAGTAAAGTTCTTAATAAAAATATATGTAAAAATTATTTACCTAAAAATAAAATACTTGTAAAGTTAAAAGCTATTTAACAATACTTTTTTTCAGAATGGCATATACAGACTTGACATTAAATATAGAATATATTTTTTGTGTTGGTTTCCATCTTGTAAAATACGCCATATCTCGGTAAATGAAAACTCCAGAAATGTGTATTTCTTCATGTTTGTAGATATACATGTAAACTTTGAACTAAGACCTTTTTGTGCATACCTTGGTGACACAGATAAAATGGGGAACTTGAAAGCACAAACCCTCTAAAATTTGGGTCCAAACTCGTGCACCATAATACGGAATCACGGAAATTAAATTTGCCGTAGTTTCTTTAATACTTTACCTGGACGCTTGCAATTTTACCAGGTTATTTTACATATTGTTGGTTACAAATTGTGATCAAACACTGTTTGCTATGTCATCCATAAGAAGCGTACGGCGCATGGACTCCCCATGCGGACATTCCACTAGTGATTGAAGAGTTCGGACAGGTGTATCAGCCCAAGTATCAAGCACAGCCTAAAGTTACTCCTGTACATGGTGGTT
>JXSR01S000818.1:30847-43937 GCA_000969725.1 Ophiothrix spiculata | reverse complement strand
TTTAGGGTAGAAATAGACCTATTTCATTTCTGTAGGCCTACTTTTATGGATTAAACCCTTGCCGGTAGTGACCCTCAAACTCACAACCTACTAATTCAGAGATTTGAACTGTCCCACTAGTCTACACTGGGTCCCTACATATTCTAACAACCAACTTTTAGTGCTTTAAAATCTTAAGGCGATGTAGTCAAAACATTTGGCCTGCACAATGTATTGCATCCAATGAATAATAAACCAAATTGCAAGGTCTCACATCCTGTTGATGTCAGTCTTCCTGAAAACAAAATATCATTAGATATAACATCTCAAAAATGATGATTACAACCAGACCTACAGAAAAATAGACTTTGTGTGGAAAACAAAAACCTCTCCGATGTGGCACATATCCCCATTGACAATCCTGGAGGTTAGCCATTTTCATGTAACACAAGATCCATGAATATATCTCGAAAAAGATATCATGAATCCACTTCCTAAGTTAAGCTATTCACAAATCTACAAGTCACCCACGTCTAATGGAAGTGCCTGTAACTTTATGTTTGTCACAGTTAAAATTAGCCAGGAATTAACTTTTGAACTATGAAAAGCTCAATTTAGAATGCCCTAATTTTTAGTTTTAGTCATTCAAATGCTTTTTACTTTCGACGTTTATTTTGCCAAAGCAATGTATGGAAAATGATTTTTAACATGCGGATGGAGATAGTATCACTTAAAAGTATTAACCCAATATTTAAACTCTATTATTACAGCAAAATGAGCAAAGCTGTCCACAATGAAACACTTCGTTGCAGGTCTAACAGCATGATACACTAGCAAGGCTTTTCCTAGCTTTTACTTTTCATATAATTAGTAGCTTCCTATGCACAATAAGTATCAGCATCAGTATTGACATCAAACACCTGATCTGGCCAGATTTGATAATAATTCTGTTTCAAGTACTTCCCATTATAGACTTCTTAAATGTGGATAGACACAACATTTATTATTCATCCAAGAAATAATATGAATTGATTGGAATTGGGAGAAATAAAACAAGAAAAGCAAACAAGCAGGCAGATCCTAAGAATATGTGGATACATTCGAAATATTTTGACAAGAGATGGTCCATCATATTAACCCCCAATGTTTTGACTGTGTGTTAGAGAAAATGACTTTGAAGTTCAACAATTTGCTTTGAAATAACCAACAATTTATATTAGAGGTGGGCTATACAAGGGGAAAAAATGGGTGATGTTTCAAATCATTTAGTCCTAACTCTTATTTGATGCAACTTGATCCCGTGAACATTTTGACACCAAATTTGTCAAAATCGGACAAAAAATAAAAAGGTGCCGCCCAAAAAACTGATGTGAGGGTGGGGGGTCTGTGGAAGAGTCTAAAAATGATAAATTTGTCAATTACTGTAATTATATACCACATTTTAGCCATGTTGGTGGCTATCTATATGTATTTGAGGTCACAGAATCCATTTGTAAATGTTCTAGCAGTGTCAGACCTTCCGTTTTCGTAAAAATAGCCATTTTTGGTCAAATTCAACTGTGAGGGCGCTTTTGCCATTTAAAGGCAGATGCGCTTTCCGATTGCGATCATTCAAAACTTATTCTAAAGGTAATAATTGATTGTACTTAGGACTTTTCACCCTATATTTTCAATAGGGACATTGCCAAATTATAAAAATTGGCACCGTGACCAAACGAAAAATAGCTATGTGCTGAAATTTTCAGAATATACTATAATATGGCTTATCTTTAATTCTACATCAAAAAATTTCTCGAAATGTGCATGGTTCGGGCTTGGCTGAGAAAGCGCCCTCGTGGCTTGATTTTACATAAAAAGTCAAATTTTATGAAAACGAAAAATTGAAACATGACGAAACTAAGCACAATGGAATTATTGACCTCAAAAACATATTAAATTATCAAACCATTGCTAAAATGTGGTATGTAATTCCAGAAACTGACAGATTTATCATTTTCAGACCCCCCCCCAAATTTGGATTTTTGGGCGGCACCTTTTTATTTTTTGGCCGATTTTGACAAAATTGGTGTTACAATGTTCAGGGGATCAAGCTGCATCAAACAAGAGTTAGGACAAAATGATTTGAAACATCACCCTTTTATAGCCCACCCCTATTTATATGATGAGGGGGAAACCCAAAATCCACTTGCCTCCAGAATCCATGAAAGCACTGATGTTGGCACTATCATACTCCCAAACCCACATGAAATTAAAAACAACTTGATATTTGGGTAAAAGTGAGTTATATTTATTTGAAACTTTGAAGCTATATAATTCCCTTGTTTTTATAACTATGTGTTTCCCAGGTGCTATACAAGAATGACAATGCTTTGCATACCCCATCTCTACCTGCTGGCTTTGTTTCACCTGGCTCAGTACTATTTTGTCTGTTACCTCTCTCAATACCAACTGAATCTCTATGAATCTCTGTGTTTTAACCCTTTGAACCCTCCCGTAACTCAATGGGCTTTTGGCACCAAAAGTGGCCACCAGTGTTCATAGGGTTAATATAGTCCTACACCCAAGATGCTATACATGTAACTCAGAGGTTGATTTAAGCCCTTCCCATCATTCAATTCAAACTGCTATTTCCACAGCTTACAAACAGCACACTGAGTAAACCAACTGCATAGACTTATATGATAAACTACTGATGGAAAACTTGCTATAGAAAAGTAATTATTTTGTCCAACTGTGAATGAAAAGGACCTTCAGAAAGAGGATAATCACAGCTTGATATCAATGCAAACAAACCTGAGTTGGACAGAGTTTTTCATTCCCAAAATACAGTTTGAAATAGAGTAAATTCAAACTGTTTACCATACAAATGAATGCAGTAGTGGAGTGACCTTGGTTAACATTCCATGGGGTCTACTGATATGTTGCTATGTGTTATGGGAAGGGCATAAATCACCCTCGGCATGTAACTATTACCTCATCGTCACCTGCTGGTGTTGTGAGTACTGGCTCAGTATTAGTCTGTTTGTTAACTCTGTCAATGCCAGCTGAATCTCTATGCTTGTACTTCTCATACTCAAGCTCCATCCTGGTGTGTTTCAGGGCTTTGGATAACTTCTCTATGTGATCAGACATTGCTTCATTGATGGTCTGCTTCATTTCATTGGCTTTGGTTACCTTTTCAAGCTGTAGAATAAAAAAGAGTGAAAATTAAGAAAATGCCTAAATACTTTTCTCACTTGTTAAATGTGTTCAATTTTGATAATAACATGAAACACAACCAAATGTAACTAAATCTTGAAATGCATGGTCTGATTTTTTTTAAATTTGGTTTTCACTTCTTTGAAAAATTTGGTATTAAACCTCATCAAATTCTTAAAACATTGCAAACCAGACTGGCTATTTTTCACAAAAATGTGTTAATAACAATTTTATGTCATAAAGGAGGTTATATATAAAAGCATATGGGCATCATGGACATAGGTTATGGTTTCAAGAGGTCATTGGTTTGCGAGAGCGTGGTAGCGCAGGGGTGCTTCCTCTCTTTGCACCAATAAGTGCCAAAATATCTTAAATGTCACAGGTTTGATTCCCGGTCCTGGCACTGAATATACTTTTGTTTTTCAGTCCCTACTTCGTATCTGGCACTCTGGTCTTCGTCCTGCATTTGAACTGACACTAGCTTTGTCCATCACAGGCTGCCTCCACCAGGTTATGGGAAGCTGAAAAAATGCTTAATATTACAATCTAAGCGCAGATAGGATGATTATGCTCTTGAAAGGAAGCCAAATGTCTAAATGAGGTGAAATGATATTGTAATGATGTACGGTATCTGCAATGAAAACATGAGCAGTTTGACCTTAATGGAAAATCGCTTTACACAAATCCAATTTTTATTATGTAAACACATTCATTCACCCCTCTGTGTCTGAGCAGGTAAATATATGTAATCTGTTTTTATTTGATGAACCCAGTTTCATTTTTCATTATCCTCATTTTTCACTATATTTTACTACATTTCCTTTAACTTTTACTATTCAAATGTAATTTAAGTTGGTATAATAATATGCAGGTTAAAAGATACAAATTCATGTTGACAGTTGCCACATAATTTGTTTTGGGGTTTTGCCATATGGGAATATACTCTCTCTAAGTGGCCATTGGCCAAACAATTTGGCCTCATATGAAATATTTCTCATCAACAAGTTGGAAAGCGTCATGTATATTTAAAGCATCGATGATGCACTGATGTTGCAAAATACTTGGAAAAATTATGATATGGAAGCTATTTATAGCAATCTGCCAATAACGCAATAGACCCATGTGGTCAGTATTGATTGCATTGCATTGGAAACAGAGACATTTTGCAAAAGGCCTCTCATGCAAGCACAAGCAGTTAATCAATTTTATGTCTGCAATAGACCTAAATGCATGTAATTCAATATGCAATGCATAATTCATAGTTCGATTTATTATATAAATATTCAATGCATCCAACATAACAAACTAGGAAAAAGACTAAATATATCAAAAGCTAAAACAAGGCAAAAAATAACTATAGTTAAAATTATAAACATTGTTGTATCAAATAAGAGGGACCTTTGAAACCAAACCACATTATGATAGACATTTATAGCAACACAATTTATTTTGCTCATTATATAAATTGATTCTGTTTTCAATTTTACAAAAAATGCAACTTTAACCATTAAAAAAAATGTGGTGCAACACAACTGGGACAATTTTGAGTCACGTCTGTTAAAAATTTGTAAACATTATGCCAGTCTTTTCTAATTTCATTCACATGACAATCTTGAAAATGCAAAATAACTTTGTACAATTTCAACAATAGTTTGGCTTTTGTATGTCATTGAGTGTAAGGCAGGAAGTTTGGTTTTAGTTGGAAAATACAATGATTTGCAATTTTATTCACAGTATCAGTAACAAACTTATGATACAAATTAGCTCTTATGAAATTAGAAAATATTTTTAGTCTTTGATGTCCACAAGCAATCACTTCCAATTTCATCCAATGAGCCAAATTACACTGATGACAAACTATAATACTTCAGACACTTTTTCGAAATCATGATTCATTAAATGATGTTAGGAAAGTAAATCGTTTACATGCCATCATTTAGTATACAAACACATAATGAAAATTCAAAATTTATTAACAAATATTGCTTTCTCATTAAATTAGGAAATACAGTGTGTGAGGTTAATATACAAATTTTTCTAACCTCAACCACTGAGATAAAACTTGAACAGAAGTATTTTCCCCAATTTTATTTACAAAACACAATGACAGATAACGTTTGAAAAATAAATTTAAATACAACTCCTGTTTTGAAACAGCAACACTATGAAACCAGATGGTCATGATCGACAGTAATTCCATAATCTGTATTAGTATCATTGGAATGAGGATGTCCTATACAGCTATGCATTGTTAACAAATAAAGGGTATAAAATAGTCCATATACTACTATTGTTTCAAATAAATTTTGGACACGAACTGACAATTTGAACGCAGCCAACATGTATCCACAAGCCGTGACAAGCACAGGACATCGGGGAGTAGCAACGACGTTTCCAACCAGTAATAACCGCAGTACTACGACATCGCGCGCGCATGGAAAGCGTTGCGTATTTGCGTAAATTGCACATCCAATACTGTAACGCATGGCTCTGAATTTTCATGTCCGAGAAAATTATTTGAAACAACAATAGTACTGAAAATCATGAGGGTAGGTGTATACAATGTCCCCTTTCTTGCAAAATACGTACAAAAAGGTTCTGGAGAACCATGAGTTCAGGAAACTATGTAAAACATGGAGCAATGTTAGAATGTTAGTTTGCATTACCTGAAGCTGTGTTGCCAGTAGTTTGGTAGCATTATTGCGACCAAGCTTGGCTTCACTGATCTCCCTCTTCAGCTGTTGCAGTTCGTCTGATCTAGCCTGCAGTTCTTTTCTGAGCTGCCTGATCTGATCTTCATACTCGGATTGTTGCTGAAAATTAAGAAAATTGATGTACAATACTGTTAGAACTAAACATAACAACTTGGTAAAATATGTACAGAAATGCTGATTTTATATATAAATGTAAACAAAAATGCATTGTACGAGGGTCATTCAAAAAGTTCTACCTGTTGTATCATAACTTTTTTTCTAATAATGGTAGATACTTGAAAATTTGCAAAAATATAGTTAAGAATGTGCCCTACGTAGGATATTGTGCAACAATCATATTAATATCTTATCTAGATTTCTGTAAGTGTCATGAAAACCACAGAGGGTTTCGTTACACCGGAAACGGTCAAAATATGTGCAACGTTTTTAAAAGTGGCTCAAATACAGTAAATTAAAAAGGCCATAATATAGCCATGTAGTATTGCTATACAGTAAAAATATTATAAAACATAAGAATGAACATACAATTATGCGGGATGATTAAAAAAGCTGACCCAAACTGCAAATAATGGTAATTCACAATGATAACAATAATAGGAACAAATAGCCCCTCCAGCAATAATATTAAAATCGCCAAAGACACAGTTTACAAAGAAATTGACCTGAATAAAACGAGATACAAAATGGCGGCATTATGAAGCTTTATTTTTAAAATGTTTTCATGGTAGATACCAAGAGCAACCAAATTCGAGTTTTTGACTGAAAAATGTGGTGTAGTAGCTTTAACTGTTGCCTTTTACATAAATACGGACTTGAAAAAGTCAGGCTACAGACAAAACACACTATGCTTATATTTGTAAACCTCAGAGGGTACAAGACATCCTTTCAAATATTGGGATTCCGGGTAATTTCTGTCTGTAACAAGTTTACTTTATCAGTGTCAAATGACTTGTTGGACAGTTAGGTACACTTTCATATCAAATTTATTCTGTAACTTACATAACTTTTGGGTTTACATATAGTTTTTCATACATAAGCTGCACATATAATTTCAGGAGAAATGTCATTAGATATTTTACCGTTTCTGGTGTACCCTAACCTTACTGTGGTTTTCAGGTAACCTACATAAATCTAGAAAAGATATTAATATGATTGTTACACCATGTGCAGGTGACATTTTAGCTATTATATGTGTCAATTTTTAAGTAGCTACCTTTAACAGAACAAAAGTTATGATACAACAGGTAGAACTTTTTAAATGACCCTCGTATTTACCTTGAGAATGAAAATAATTTCCATATTAATATTATTACTTATACAAATCAAATCAAACAGCAAAACTAACACTTGAATATGGTATCCCAGCTCAACAGTGAATGTGCATTTCTTTTTTCTTTATAATTTCTATTTCACTAGAACTATTTCTAATGAAAAAGTACATCAGGTATGTGGCCTGCACTTCCACATATCTGTCATCGGTAGTCAGCGTTATAGATATCCATCTCTCTTTCGAAGTGATTGGACCATGCATGTACTCCACTAATGCCCACACCACCTCCACAACACATTGAACCTGATACCTTCTCATCATTGAATAATGAATATGTCCATTACATTTTACAAATGGGAAAAGAGGGGCACATGAGATGAGGCTTGCCTAAGGACACCAAAGCCACTCAGAGAGTCAGAACTCTCAACCCTCAATGTTAAATTGAGAGCTTATATATCACAAAATCATGCATGCCTCGACAAACCCACTGCATGAATGAATGTCCAGAAAACAACCATGTACCAGGAATAACTACTCAGAATTTAGATCACCAAATTAAAACTTGTGCGTTATTTTTCCAATTGTGCGAAAGGAATAATAGCTATCTCACTAACAAACAAATATAAACAATAATATGAATACCATAATTCTTGGTCATTATTAAAAAAAACACCTTTTAATATGCCCTTGCTTATCTGAAATCTAAAATATATTGTGCTGTCTATCTGTGAAAAAGCAATTGTGAGTTTGCACCTGGTTTGTGGTTATTTGTCACATATAGAGCTGAACAATTAGAAGAGCAGATGTTTTGGTGCTCTTTTGACCATGGGAATTCTCGTACTGGCATTATATACATATGAACTTTTCACCGTAGGGAATTCCCATACACTGAATGAACTTTATGTGTAGTAAAGTTTTGATGATTTTTCAAGGTGCAGTAGACGGATACACACCGGTAAATACGTCCCCATTGACTTTACATGCAAAGTGACCTGTCAATAAACGCCATTTTCTCAACTTAGAAGCGACTGGTTACCTTGTGCTTCGGGTCTCGATTTAAATATAATGGACATATCTCTTCTAAAAAATGGACAAAAATATATGGTCAAGGCAAAGTTTTCGAGATACGGCGCATTTTGAGTGCACCCATGCCCATGGGGAAAATAGTGCAAGTGACAAGAAGCCCTGTGTTCTCCAAAAGTCATAAAATTTCTTCATAAATGATACAAACAAAATTATTACATCATGAATGAGTTAATAACAGTCCAATTAGCATGATAAACTGTAAAATTTTGAGGAAAATATTATTTTCTACATGTTCTGGAATTAATTTTAGGCAACAAGGGTCACTTTCTGCCTGCCAACAGGCATTCTCAACCTAGCAGACGATCTACACAATTTATTTACCGATGAGGTTGGTACCAGACAGGTTAAAATGGTGTTTTTTACTTGAATCGTTTGCTACTTTTTATACTTAGGGATAGAGTTAACATTGAATAATGCTCAACTGAATCAGAATTAAGGCCCGTAAGATTTTGATTCATCATCAAAGTCTTTGGTACTACATTGTACTCTAGACCAATTTAATTGGTCCAAGACCATAGATTCATCCAATGAGGAGGACATGTGCAACACACTAAAGGAGCACTATATTGTAGTGGTCAGAGCCCTGGTCAGAGATCTTGCAGTAATTCCCATGCTAGAATGGAATCTCAGATTGTTTGTTTAGATATTTATTTTATCTGACTTGTTGGGAGCATTGGGTCAGATATTCTACATCTATTCCACTCCTCATATCAAGTATTTAGAGTTAGGTAAATATTTCATGAGAGATCGTCATCATTTGAGGAAGGGGGTATGACTCTTCTTCATGTACAGAAGAGTCATACCTGTACATGAAATTGAAGTCAGTATCGTAAAGATTAGGGTAATCTACCCCTGTTTCCTACTCCATTTCAGTCAAATTCTGGACTTCAAAATCTGCTTGTGCATTATATCCTGAAGCATACAATTTTTCAACTTTAATGATCGAGAATTTTAGTCTGTTTAGCCATCTTGAACTATATAATACTTCAAATGTTTTTAAACTCAGTCATCATTTTGGCTTTTGTATGTTCTAAATCTTTGCTTTTTGATATGAACCCTTTAACGGAATGGAAGAGATCGCACCACATGTAGTTGGGTCTCAAAGTTCAGGGACCTGAAAGAACCCTGTCCCTAAAAATAGAAGGGTTTTGCCTAAACTAAAAGGGATACTTGTTATTATACAACATTATGACATTAACAATAGGGTTTTTTAACTCCATGTGGTTCCTAACTTTTCAGGGTGTACAAAGACACGTGAAATGCAACTTGATAACCCTAAAGTGTATTTCATGGATGTCAAACATGTATTTTTAGCAGGGAATTTTGCAATTACATTATCAATGTGATACACTATCGTGGGGAATTCCAAGGCAATTAACGCACCATGCCTACAGCTAGACTAATATTGCTATCACGCACAGGTTTAAGGATTTCAAGTTCCAACATGCCTGCAAAATTTATTTATTTATGTTGTTAACATGATAAAGAGAAGAATGGAAAAATTGAATGGAAAAATATGTAAATCAAATCTTAAATAGTAACAAGATATATTGATAACAAAAATTTTGGGTCCCAAAGATGCCCTTTTCAAGAAAACTTCAGATCCGATGACAACATTTTCAAAGAAAATGACTCAAAAGTGTGTTTTATTATGTTTTCAAGCTAATTTTGAGAGATTTTCAGGGGGGGCACTCAAGTATAATGTTGCAGGCATAGCGTGACCACAGATTTTCAAAACACCCCCTAAAGGGTGATTGTTTCTGAAGCCAAAATATACCCTTTTTTACCCATTTACACTCTAAGTACCCTATTTCTTGAAAATGAGCTAAAATGGCTGTTTTTGATACCCTAAAAGGTGTCACCTGATACAACCTTTTGTCCTAAAAAACAACCCTAATTCACCTTTTTCTTGGTCATGGTATTCCTGCAGCAATATACTTGAGTGTCCCACTCCCCAGGATCTAAACTACCCAAGTGTGTCACAATAAGTAACAAATTAAAACAATATGAACGTTTTAATTTGGCAATTTACGCCTATTTCGAATGAAGATAAAACTTTTTTATTTGCTTGTTGCGTTTTTTACTGAGACAAGCTATATGTACTTGAACTTTGAATATTAACCAATTGTACTTTAAAAGTTGTATGCATGGTTCAATTACTAATAAAGGGTAAACATATATAGATTACCTGTGGGTGTATTTATACATTCAAGTAATTGGGAAATTCCATGTCTAGTTTTTATCAACGGTCAAATATAATGAGTAATTCACTCTCTCAATTGAGTCATGTTACAAAACAAAACCTGGAAATGGGTTTTGATTCATGTTTTGGCAACTCCATAAAAGATTATCAATGGATTGCTTATATGCAAATTAACCTGAAAAATAAAACCCATAAAACATGTTAATATAGTTACTCATTTATTGGTGAGAATTAAGCCACTTTCCTTGTTTTAATAGGGTTATAAATTTTGTACACTCTAAATCATACCAGTATGCCAATGATGACATCATTCACATCCTTATTTCTGGTAATTCAATGTAAATTTGAGGTTTACCTTTCAACCAGGACATCTAATATGATAATCTGATCAAAAGCAAACTCAGGTAAACTTGACATAATCCCCATGTCAGGTGTATCTTTACGTGGAATTTGTGTCATGCAACTAAAATTCAGAAGTGTTCATAAAAAAGTGTTTCATTTTATCACTTCCTCATAATAATTTGGATTACAGGCTTAGGAGTCCAATTGTCATTCGAGATGGTGTTTATTTATATATAAAATAAGTAATGAACTGACATTTTAAAGACAAATTTCCCAAACGTCTTTTTTATTCAACCCAGTCCAATGCTACAGATACTGTGGTATTTTTCGCGCTATATTTATTTTTGTGTTTTTAGCGCAAAATGGGATTAGCGCGAAAATAAATGCACCGCAAAAAATGTGTATTTGTTGCAAAGGATATTCCAAACTCGGCCAATGTTCACAGGCGCATAAATAAAAATGCGCGAAATGGTCCAAAATTGGCCGTGCGCGAAAATTACTGAGCGCGAAATTATTGGCGTTTACAGTATAGGTAAATATGATGAGGACATCTCATCATACATACCCTTTAAAATACAAATACCAGTCATTAAAGTGTGGGATTTATATGAGCATTGGATTTTCCATGTCTCCTTTTTTAATATTTTTAGTTCACAAATATTTCTGGACATTCTTGAATGTTTCTGCACAATATATGATATGTGCCTGTTCTAATTTAAATTTTACATTCAAGTTTTATTTGAAAACAGAAAAACAGCAATATTTAATGACCAATTCATGCATTTGACAAACATCCCATAAAATTATACATGTGTTCCATACATGGTAATTTAAAACAACATTAAAATCATTCAACAAATTGTTGACTTATGATTTTGTCTAATTATCAAACACAATTTTGATTATTAGGCTCCAAAGGTTGTATAAGGAATATGTGGATCAATTTCCATATTGATATTTTTAACTAGCGGTTCCTAAATCTGTTCCCAAACTGTCAGTTTGATTTCAAATGGTACTGAAGAACTTCTATTGTTGTTTGATTTAATTCGTGAACGCGTGCCTGTACCAAATACGTAGTGGTCTCTGACGTGAGCGTACATTTTCAAGGTTGTTGTGTTCGCGTCTACGCACAAGACTTTAAGTACGCGTTCACAAATTAAATCCAGCAACTATAAGATTATATACTCCCACCAAAACAAGTCAGGATCACCTAAAATAAATTAGCTGAACAATGGTCTCAAACCCCAGTTCTCACCCGAAAAAGTTTTGTGACCCGCTGTATTGCAAAGAAATACTTCCTATATTGAGTTGTTCAATGATTTAGCATTCAAAATGAACAAAAGCTGTACAAACTATGCAGTTTCAGTATCTGCAACAATGATTTTCTTTTTTATGGGAAATTCCCAATTCTCACAGAATTCAAAGGGAACTTAAACATGTGATTTGGCACAAGTTATTAATTGATGTCCTTTGTACATGTGCAAATAAAAAGTGGTTGGGAATTTACATCATATTAATGTATAAAAGCTTTTATCATCCTGCAGTGCAATATCTGGCAGTGGGGAATTCCCCTTTGATATATCTATATAACCCGTATATATTCAGAAGATCACATATAGGCTTGTCAACAATCACTTGAAAACAAACATCTAAAAGTTCATTTGAAGGTTAAGCATGCATGGCTAAACTAAAGGTTCAATCAACACCTACCCAAAAAAAATTACTTTATCACTGTATGCAGTGATTTTCGAAATCCACTCTTTTTATTTTTACCCAGACCTTTTTATCATTTTTTTTTTTATTTTGATGGAGTACTGAATTCATTCCCCTCACGCATATTGGTAATATGGGTATGTGCCGCTTTGAAGACTCCCTTTTTTATGGCTAGTCGCCGTTCCTTAGCTATGCATTTTCCTGAAGAAGCTGTTCTCAGGACTTCTCAAACAAAGCTGTCCACTCTCTTTCTGCTCCCTACCAGTGTTGGTTGTTTATTATATTAGCATGTTAGTTCTCATTAAAGCCATTCCTTAGCCTGAGTAAATCGCTAGGAAAGATGTAAGCTAAGGTCACAAAATTTATCATGGGTGTGAGAAGCCAGTTGACAAAAACGAGGAAAAGCGTCGTAAATTTGGGAAAAAGGTCAAAAACGGGGTGAAAATGAATAAAAAAGCTGAAAAATGAGGAAATCAGCTGAAAAGAGGAACTCTCACACCCCTGATTTATGTCGGTTCTGAAGACCCTACTTTTGCTCTGCATATCAAGACCCTACATTTTTCCAAAATAAGGTGAGTGCCCCCC
>JXSR01S000817.1:63072-87038 GCA_000969725.1 Ophiothrix spiculata | reverse complement strand
CCTAGCCTAGCCTATCCTATCCTATCCTATCCTATCCTATCCTATCCTATCCTATCCTACCCTACCCTACCCTACCCTACCCTACCCTACCCTACCCGTAGCCAGGGGGGTGCGGTGGGGGCGTAAAAAAAATAACAATGTACAAAAAAGGTCCACAAAAATTCACTAAATGACCACCAAAAGAACACCAAAAGCACCAAAACAAGCAAATGTAGATCGTTTTTTAATAAAATACTACACAAAATGCTTGGAAAACTGCTAAAAAACTACTAAAATTATTTTAGGGTCGACAAAAATCCTGGCTACGGGCCTGCCCTACCCTAAACAACTACCTACCTGTAGACCTACCTTTTTTTTTTAAAGTATCAGACAATTTTTTCTTGGGCCTAATTATATTGAAATCTTAGATCTTAAAGAGGTGGATTTAATCACATGAGGACCTTGGAATTTCCCCTTAAATATATAGCATAACATTTTCAGCCGAGACCTCGCTCGATTTTTGTGACTTTTGAATTCAGATCTGCATTTAGATAGCCAGCCTTTCAATCTAAAATGTTCCTCACTAAAATTCCATTAAATCTGACACAATAATATTATTGCATCAAAGATGTTTATTTTTTTTTAATTCTTACTCATGACATTTTGTTCCTTTCTCTTTCAATCATTGTGTTCCTTTAACCCTTACACAAGTATCTCCTTTATTTTCTTTTGACCATAAGGTCTATTGATTTAACCATAGAAGGACTATTCTTGTTTCCCTTGCCTTATTTTTACCATGGATTCTCAAAATATATTAAGAATCCATGTTTTTACCCGCATCTCTTTCTTATCACAGAAAATGGCATGTAACCTTTCTGTGACAATAAATATGGGTCATACAATATTATGCAGTACTAATTATGAGCGTGGAGTACATGCATACATCTTTAATCGATTAATTATTGGCACAATATCACTCAGTCAAAGAAAAACTAATTACTTATTTTAGCATGTACTACATGTAGTCAGAGCAGTCGATAGGTTAAAATGGGGGCAGAATAGACAATTTGTTGGTAGAAAATGGTGTTCGATATATGTTAAAGTATCACTGTTATTTTTATTTCTGGTGAAAGAATTTATTGTGCCATTTTATTTATCTATCTGCATATCCTGGTATCATGAAATAGGTACATTTAATGGTATAGAGCAAAAACATGTCATTATATTTAAAATAGGTACCCATTAATTACACTTTATAATATGTAAGATGTGTCTTAAGGGGTCTACTCAGAGATGCAGTTGCTTACGACTGCGGAATAACAATAATTTTTTTCATAAATAGTAAAAAATCAAAAAAATGTTTGCATCCGTTTTGCGTGCCCAAATTTCAATGCACACTGAACGCATGCTTTACTAACGCGTTTGGTTAATCACGCGCCGCATGGCTGCTTAATATATACGCGGGAAATTATGCAGATGTGCCATCAAAGTAATCAAATTTTTATCCCAAAAAATGCCAGTTTTGGTCATTTTTCTTGAAAACTAACATGGTGACCATCAGTATTTTTTTATTTCAGTATTTTGAAGTGCGCAAAAAGTGCTTTAGCATAAATGTAAAAATTAAAAAAATAAATGGAGCATTTACTACTTTACAAGCACATAATGATCGACATTTTGGAACTTTCCCTATACTTTGTATGGTAAGTCGGGTGATTTTTTTGGAAAATATGTACTTTTTGAAATGCATGTATCTCTAAAACGAGTATGGTGACCTATATATTTTATTTTAGATTCGTTATCAGCACAAATAAATCTACCAAATACTAAATTTTTAAGAAAATCAATGGATGATTTGCATCTGAGAAAATTTGTAAATATATCTATGAGGGTCATTCAAAAAGTTCTACCTGATGTATCATAACGTTTCTTCTATTAAAGATAGCTATATGATACACATATGTGTACATGTACATGTAACACCTTTTGCTGCTGATATCCTGCAGCCCCATGGCTTACAACTTGTGTTTTCTTTTAAAGCAATACTATAAAGTGTTAAAATGAAGCGCCCCCTGTCACCCATGACTTTTGATATTTTTAGCTTATTGGGATTGCTTTTGTTATTTTAGTCACATTCCTTCATTTTAGGCTGCTTTTACTCAAAACCATTTCTGATCAAAATCTTATAGCACTGTTTTTAAGTTGTATGTAAGAAAACAAGATGACTGTGAATATTATTATTTTGATGGTTTCAATTCAGATCCATTAACTTACAATACACCTCCATTTTTATGCCAAATTTGATGCCAAAGAAGAACATGTGAATTGATTTCTCTCATCATCCTAACATGACTCAAATTTCAAAATGTCTGCCTTTCTTAACTTGTATCATGAGGGGAATAAAGGGTAATCTTCTGTATATCAATGGAAATGGGAAGACAATGTTGTGATATAATCCTGTCAGCATGACATTATCAGGTCTGACTGACTGCTCCGTTAATTCCAGCACCCTCTATACTTTGTTCACAATCAAAAAGGCAAGCTTAACTTGAAGCTTATCAGTACTGTGTAGTATCATCATACCGTGGGGAAGTAGTGACGTCACAATTATGATAATTAGCCCAACATGTGCGATCTGGTTCCAAACAAATGATCATGTCCACTGATCATACGTATTAACAGAATAGGCGTACATAAACATACAAATCAGACTGATTGGTTGGAAAACAAAAATAACAACAGGGGTTCCGTCCTGGCTTGTTATCACAACCTTCAGCATAAAAGGCCGGCATGTCTTACCTTATTTTTGTTTTAGACGAATGTTATGGTATCAAATAAAATGGGATGCTGACTTTTTTCCCCATAGACTTAACGTGTGGTGAAAATGTCCACCCCGTTTGTTTGGGGCCAAAACGCACGTGTTGGGTGATTAACATAAATGTCACTATTTCCCCGGCGTATAGTGTCAGGGTGACATCTTCATGTCTATCTATACTTTGATCACAACTAAATAAGCAAACTTCCTTTAAATGTATGGTGCATCATCATTATGTCAGGGTGACATCATATGTGATGACTCACCCCGAAAAAGGGGAACTTTGCGCAGAAAACTTTTCAAGATACAGGTGAAAATAGGCAGCAAATAATAAAGAAAATAATAAAAAAATCCAGCAGATTTTCTGTTGTAAAATTTGATCGCCTTGATCAATTTCAACAAGTAAGGTGTCATTTTAAAGCTTAGAAAATGCTACAACAGATGAAATGAAAAAAATCAAAATTGATATCATCTTCGAAGTCCCCTCTTTCGGGGTGAGCCATCACATATGTGACTGTCTATACTTTGATCTCAACTAAATAGGCAAGCTTTCTTGAAATGTATTGCGTATCATCATTATGTCAGGGTGACATCAAATGTGACTGTCTATACTTTGATCTCAACTAAATAGGCAAGCTCTCTTGAAATGTATGGCGTACATCATTATGTCAGGGTGACATCAAATGTGACTGTCTATACTTTGATCTCAACTAAATAGGCAAGCTTTCTTGAAATATGCAGTGCATCATCATTATGTCAGGGTGACATTATCATCATATGTGACTGCCTATACTTTGATCTCAACTAAATAGTCAAGCTTTCTTGAAATATGCAGTGCATCATCATTATGTCAGGGTGACATCATCATCATATGTGACTGTCTATACTTTGATCTCAACTAAATAGGCAAGCTTTCTTGAAATGTATGTCGTATCATCATTATGTCAGGGTGACATCATTATGTGACTCTCTACTTTGAATACAACTAAATAGGCAAGCTTTCTTGAAATGTATGGCGTATCATCATTATGTCAGAGTGACATCATCATCATATGTGACTGCCTATACTTTGATCACAACTAAATAGTCAAGCTTTCTTGAAAAATGCAGTGCATCATCATTATGTCAGGGTGACATCATCAGACTCAAGACTAGATGTTTTTCTACTTTAGTTGCCAACTGAATAAGGAATACTAGATTTTTGAAATAGGACGGGGGTATCAAAAAGTTTTAAACTTTACCAGAAGAAATGGCGCCAGGAAGGAAATGTCATTATGAGATACTTTAGGCATATCTTTACATAATGAATGTGAAAAGTTAACACATTTCTCCCACTTTTAACTGATTGTCTACAGACCGTTATTGTAGGGATACTCTATATTGAAAAAATATGATTTTATATTTCAATGAAAATCAACATTTTCAGATTGGCCATGTTTTCTTACACCACTGTGACATCATTCATGGACCGATTTCCATAATTTTGGTATCAATGGATAGAGGAAATCATACCCGTTACTATGGTATAAAACAACTACAGTTTGGTGGTGCCAATAAGATTTACTGGACACTGTAACCCTTCAAATGCAGGGACTTAATTACGCCGCCGCTTGTCTCAATTTCCTCAATGCAGCTTATGTTTTAAGCCGGTAGGTAGATGACATCAATCACCACCTGTAAAGAAAATAGAATTACTTAAAAGAGGCAATTTCTGCACCACAATGTACATAAAGACGAGTGACTATTCTTACAAAATTTCATTGATTTCATAGCTCAATCCTTTCTAGGTAAAGTTTAAAACTTTTTGATACCCCCTCGTATTTAGTATGTTTAGGTCATATCATGATGTTTGAAAGACTAAACTTCAAGTTGATTGGAACCAAACTTGTCGACATATATGATGTATCATTTTTGCTTCCTCATAGTAAACAAATATATAAATGTTAGGTAATACTTGGTTAATACTCCTTGCCATTCTTTGATTTTCGTATCTGTGATGATACATTTAAATCTGATTCTTGAAGTTCTATGTAAAATGCATCTGGTTCTGTAGCATCTGTGAGGCCCAAAAATGGTTTTGTTGCCCTCAGCGACCGACCCTATTCAAAAAAATATATAGGGCCTATAGGGTCGGGAAATCACCCAATTTTGTTCAGATTGGGTGTTTTTTGAGGAAATATTTTGAAAATAGTGGAAAATGCACCCAAATTTCATAATTTAGGTGCTTTTTAAAAATATTATTTAAAAAATTATTTTCCGACCGACCGACTCATTTTTTCAGAAATTCCACTTGAGGGTAACACAACTTTTTTTTTCTTGGCCTGATGGTGCATAGGCACCACCAATATTCCATTTGTCAGTTGCCGACACTTTCGTTAAATTTGTTGGACCTGCAACTTTGTTGTTGTGCAGGATGATGTTGATATTGTTAGAAAAATCTATAAAAAATGAAATGAAATGGATGTGAAAAACATGTTAATGATCAGAAACCTTCTTTTGTTGTTGTTGTTGTTTTTGCTTCTCAGTTTTGACAGCTTCATTGAAAAAAATGGGTGTACCTTTGTGTCTCATAAATCGGTTGTCGACTAAAACCACAAAGTGAAAGTCTGGTTGCACTACTGTACTAACAGGAATACAAATTCTTGTCTACAATAATCAAGTTTGATATCTATTTTGTTGTTTTGTTTGTATACTTTCAGTATTCCATTGGGCGTCAGTGGTTTGCCAGGCTGGTGGATGCAGAGAGAGTGAATTCACAGAAAGTCTCGGAGCAAACGTTTTACAGACTGGTGCAGTTCTTTGCAGTGTGTTTATTTGAGTGAGTATCTGGGATTTACCCCGGGGGCTGCTCGAAGATAAAAGTGGTACGCATGCTCGTCAGAAAAAACATCGAAAAAGGGTCGGATTTTGCCCCTTTGGCGTCGTCGCCGTCTTTAGAAAAAGGGGTGCCTTTTCAGGGTAACTTTCGACATTAAAGGTCACCATTTTACGATATCTTCTACTTTAGGGTCAATTTTTCACCAACTATTCTAAAATTCCAAGAAATAACTACAGAAAATGCTTCCAATGTATTATTTTCGTTTTCTATGGCAGATAAAAGGACATTGTTACTCCGTTAAGGGTCTATTTCAGTGTGTTACGCCATTAATGGGTCAAATGTCCATTGCGCCATTTAGGGGTCGATTTTAGTGCATTTCGACATCGCGACAGTTAGGGGTATGATTTTGAACATTTTATGACATTAAGGGTTGGAATTTGCTGTACATGGTTTCAACATTTAGGGTCCGATTTTGAGGTGCTCTGACAAGCATGCGTACTACTTTTTTCTTCGAGCGGCCCCCCGGGGGATTTACGTGGCCTATGGCTTAGTTCACAAACATGCAGGGCTGGACATTAGGCTTGGCGTCCAAAGACATTCGCTCGCCCGAGTGACATTCACTCACCCTACCAGCACCAAGAAAACTTCGCTCCAACGGAAAGCGACATTCGCTTAACAAATTTCACAACATTCGCTACACTTCAGATTGAATTGGAGCAAAGATTGCTCGGAATATTCTTAGGTTGGTTTATTCAATAATCATAGCACTACAACATACGTGAGTGACATTGGCTTTCATTTATTGAAATGATGTTTGCGCAAGGAGAGCGACATTCGCTTTTCATTTTAGCAAATAAGTCAGAGCGAATATCAAGAGCAAATTATGTCATTGGCCGAGCAAATGTCTTTGGACGCCAAGTCTTAGCACCGGCATAACAGCCAGTGGCGGGTAACTTTGGTGTCTGGAGGGTAAAAATTGAAAGTTACCTAGGTAAAATGTTTGTATATGTTGAGTCCATTTTGACTCTTGAGTAAATAAACACATTAATGATCTCCTCTTATTTAGTCTGAGTAGGGGCGTGCCACTAGGGAATTTAAAATGCCCGTAAAATACCTATTCATATATCAAATTTATCTAAATTTCTGAGTTAAATTTATACAAACTACTTTTTGCAAAAACCATTGACACACATGTTCAGAGGTTTTTTGTTAAAAAAGTCAAAATTTGTGGCATTTCTAGCAAATTTTTGACTGGCTAGTATAAGATACCAATGTCCAGCCTAGCAAACATGTGTCAACTTTTTTTAGGACATGCAATATACTATTAGTTACCACCTGTTTGTTCACGCAATACGGAAGATATCTATCATGGTTGGGTGCTGTATCACATCAGGCCAAAGGCCGAATGTGATACAGGGTGCTGATACAGCACCCAACCATAGATATCTTCCGTATTGCGTAAGAACAAACAGGGGGTAACAAATTTATTACTTGGTGTAGGCATGGATCTTATTATTAAAACGAAAATATGCATATTTAGATTACAAATGTACCTAATTTTGTCATCATAAATGATGATAAAAGTCAACTACTGAAAATTGTAATTATATTGAAGAATTTGACAAAAATCAAAAATTGTAATTACAGTGAAAAATAAAAGAAAATCAATATTGTTTCTAAATATTTTCATTGCAATCAATATTTCACTTCATATTTAGGCTTATTTGATGATTGTTTGCTCCCATCATGATAAAATAAACACCAATATGTGGACCGCCGCGGCAAAAGGGTACAGTTGTCGGCTCGTACATGTTGCTCCATGTAGCATATCTGATGTATGCTATTTGTATGCATCATGCTACAATGAGCAACATGTAGGAGCCGACAACTGCACCCTTTTGCCGCGGCGGAACACATATACAAAGAGCAAGCACCAAGATGATGGAGATGCAACAGAAAGCAAAAATAATATAATGTATAATGTGTTGCACTCTCTTTGCAACAAAAACAATAACTAATATGGAAACAGTACCATATGAACAAAATATAAGTAAATAGCCCAATTCTTCTAGACACACCATACATGATGCACCCTTGTGCACCCTACACACCATGACGTACCCATGTACACCCCACACACCGTACATGATGCATCCATGTCCACCACAGGAAGCTGCAATGACAAAACATACAATTTAGAAATGAAAATAAAGGGCCATTCCACGGAAAATGAAACTTCAAGCAAAAAAATCAGCTTTTTATATGACCTACAAGCAGGTTTTTCACTCATACGTTTGTTACTTGTTGCGTATTTTCCAAACAGAAATTGTGAAGTTTTTCTATACGTGCTTGAATGAGCACAAGTTTTAACTCAAAAATGTCACAAACATTACTGAACGTAACATGAACTTTGCTCAGGATTTTGGCAATTAAGCCATTTAAAAGTGAATTTTTTTCACTTTTTTGGTCACAAACGTTACATTGGAAACGCTCTCTAACAAGAAAATAGCCATTTTAGTATGAATATAAGTAAATAAGACAATAAGACCCATATATTTTTCGTCATAACCTTAAACATATTGACCATGTGCTATTTATACATTGCACACTCCACAGAATGCAATATCTATTTGATGGCTAGGTTGCTCAAGCTCTTTATTGCTGATGGTAATTCATGATTAATTTTGACCTACACTGATAGTCAATTATCATATTAAGACAATCAACAGAAAGGCCAATTGCTATATTTATAGAATAGATTGGCCTTAAGGCAACAAAGTGTAAATAGTGTCTATTTATCTGGGAGCACTCATATAGAGACAATTAAGCATGCCTTGAATGCACTTCACAAAAAGCACCCAAAACCCCAGGGGACCGATGAAGATGACAATTGGTACTTGTGCTCATCATAAAAAATGGCGTAAAAAGGTCTGATATTGCAACTCAGGTGGCGTCTACGTTTTTGGAAAAAGGGGTAGTTCTTAGCATAATTTATGCCATTTAGGGTTATAAATTCAAGCTGCCTTTGCCACTAAGGGTCACTTCACGGTCACTTAAGAGTGGCTCACCTGAGTATTGTGCTGTACATGTTTTGCATAAAAAGTTCTTAAAACAAGAGAAAAATAATTATTGACTTCATGTTAATGAATGAAAAACTTTAATAGAAATAGTAGTAATACCTAATTTGTTAGCAAATGGTCATTACAAACTGTTGCCATTATGACATTTGGGGTGCGATTTTCAACATCTTTACTGACCTTATGCCATTTAGGGGTGCAATTTGCTATCAACAATTATGCCCTTAAGGGTCCGATTTTGAGATGGTCTGACGAGCATGCGTACAAGGAAACCCATGGTCTTGAAAGGGTTCCCTAAAGTTGTAGGAACAAACAGTTACAGTTGAATGAGTGGTTGTGGTCAAAGTCAGGTGAAAAAAAGCCTGTCAGATCCAAAAAACACTTTGTAAAAATATCAACAATTAGCGTGTGGTCTTAATAGTGGAACAGTGCAGGACTCTGAATCATGAGGTCGTGAGTTCGAGCCCGCTACGGCCAATGGGTTATGTGGGGCAAGACATTTAATCTCAATTTTTTGTCGACCCCAGCGATATTGGGGAGCTGTTATGGGGAATATTACAATCTAAGAGCAGATTGAGTGTGCACCTGGCCAATAGCACCTCAAATTTATTCGAGCTGATTGTGATGATTTCCTGACGGCGACGTAATAATAGGCAGCAGCGCTGCATAGTAGCGCTATAGAAAAGCTGTACATTATTACTATTATTACTATTATTAATAAAAGAATACACAGAGATATAATTAATAATGCGAGATAATAACAAATTATCAACTTAAAAGTGCAAAAAAGAGCAGTTTTTACAAACACAATTAGCTCAACCTGGTATTATTGTGAGATTATTGCATTTACATACATACATAATACACATTTGTAGAGCGCCATTACATCAAGATCAGAGCGCTTAATCAAATTCATACACTCTGCGTTAAGTATGCGTTGAAATTGTAAATCTAATTGGACATTTAGTAACTTGTATGCATTCATTAATCTCGTCTAGTTGCACGCTGCGTATCGTGTAGTGCGTTGCACAATTCCATGTACGCGAACGCGTAACATGCTTGCGCTTGTATGGCAAGTTTCATTTTAAAAGAAAGGTAAATCCAAATTACAATGATTATCATGGGACGATGAATGGTTGTATTTTCTATGTTTTATTGAAATAGTAAACACATTTTAAAATAATTGTGCCGTTTAATTTCTTTATAATTTTATTCTAATCATTGTCGTGTATGAATTAGATTAATAACTGCTCTTTACTTGGCACTCATGAAATTGTACAAAAATAATGCACCTTGTGCTGAAGTCGAAGTTGTCCAACTCACTCGGCTACGCCTCGTGAGTGTGGACAACTCTAACTTCAGCACGCGGTGCTTTTTTTTGTACAATTTCACTTGCGTCAAGTAATATGCAGTTATTAATCTATAAATATTACAAACAAACAAATGTTTGAGACCTAATATTTTTTGATGTGTTTATGAATATCATTCCAAATTTTTACACCTTGGTAAGAAATGGATTCGTCTTAATTCAGTTCTAATTTTGGGATATTAAAAGTCAGAAGAATTCCTTGTATTGTAGTTACGACTATCATCATTAGTTTTAAGCATATAGTTAAAGGTACATGGTCCGATTTTTAAAATTTTAGTTTTCACTGTCATATGAAAGATCATCACTTAAAGGAGCTTGGTCCGATTTTTCAAAATTTAGTTTTCAATGTCATATGAAAGATGATCACTCACGAGGTCTAAATTTCAAATTTCAGCAGAATTGGTTAAACGTTTTTGATTTCATGGGCAATTTTGTATTTCAGAGCTTCCTATACGTTACTGTATTGAACTAATTATGGTTACAATAATTAGACACATTTTCTTATATATCGCCAAAACGGAACATAACTAAGCCGTGAAATTTCACATGGGTTATGAGAAAAATATGAGCAATATTTTGGTACCAAAATCTCAAAAAGTTTGATAAAAAGTTAAGGCAATCGGACCATGCTCCTTTAATATGCTTCAATTTCAAATTTATGTCAAATGGGAACAACCGTTTTGATTTTATGAGCAATTTTGTATTTTTCATTTGCCTATGCTTTACTGTGTAAATAATATTATGGTTACCATAATATTAATAATTTTAACACATTTTCACTTATATCTCCAAAACGCAACATGTTTCTGCAGTAAAATTTCACATGGGCAATGAGAAAAATATAAGGAACATTTTAGTACCAAAATCTCAGGAAGTGTGAAAAAATGCTGACCCAATCAGACAGGGCTCCTTTAAATCCAGGATAGAGTAACGTTCAGTGTGGCCTTTCATCTGTTGTCTGATGTAGATGAGTAATTCTTAGATGGGCCTCAGTTAAATATATCATGTGTCTTCTAGGCAATTACACTTACGAGGGGTATCAAAAAGTTTTAAACTTTACTAAGAAGGGATTGAGCTATATCAATGAAATTTTATCAGAATAATCACTGGTCTTTATATACATTATGGTGCAGAAATTGTCCCATAATAAGTTTACTTTCTTTAAAGGAGGTGATTGATGTCGTGTACCTACTTGCTTAAAACATAAGCTACATGGAGGAAATTGAGACATGCGGCACATTTTACTGGCACCACCAAAGTTTAGTTGTTTGATACCATAGTAAAGAGTAGAGTTTTCTCTATCCATTGATACCAAAATTATGGAAATCAGTATATGAATGAAGTCACAATGGCATAATAAAACATGGCCCACCTGAAAATATTGATTTTCATTGAAATATAAAATCAGATTTTTTCAATAGAGAGTATAGCCCTACAATAATGGTCTGTAGACAGTTACTTAAAAGTGGGAGAAATATGTTACTTTGCTCATTGGCTATGCAAAGATGCCCAATGAATCTCATAATGAAATTTTGTTCCTGGCGCCATTTCTTCAAGGTAAAGTTTACAACTTTTTGATACCCCTCGTACATGTAAGACTTGACTTAGTATATAAAGCATGATAAGTAGTGTTCTTTTATGTTCAGATATCCATTTTTTCTGAATTTTCAAACATTATTAAAGGGACTGACCTAGATTCCACCTAGAATTAAAAACTTATGGGATGCTCTAAATATAAGCTAAAAAGTATACTAAAATCCAAAAAAGTGCAAAATTTTTCACACAAATGGCTCAAATTGAGAGAGAACTAATTTGCAATATATCATTCTTTGATGGTGGTGTGACTATCCTGTGTTTTATAAATCCTGAATTTATACCTCAGATGGATTTACCAGATAAAAGATCAAACAAAGCTCCCAGACATATTCAAAGAGAAACAATTTTGTCAACAATAATTTGAATATAATATTTGTTTAGCCATCACAGGTGTAGAAACAAGATTTTTTAAAGTTTTCAAACTAGAAACACTGTTTTCACACCACTTTTTTGCGCAGGCGAAATAAATTAAAGTAGGTAAAGTATTGCAATTTTCTCCAATCTTCCTCAAAATCATGGAAAATTACTTGTAGATTATATTACTATAAACATGTTCTACTGACTCATGTAAAAAAAATATGTGGGTAAGGAATGTCGTTGGCCATATATCTGTGACAATGATGATAGTTCTGTTTGACCGACTTTTTTTTTAATTATTGAATTTACAATCTTCGCATAAATTCATTTATTACCCTTCCCTAAGCCGGCAAGTTCCTGTCTTACGAAAAAAACAAACAGAAAGTATGGAATTAATGGAAAACTTGACAAAAAAATGAATCTGGAAAAAAAGGGAGAATGTGATGTAAAAATGATAGAAATAACATTTCTTTTCAAAAGATAACAACTTCAAAACAATTAAACATAATGCAAGCAACTCCTTTTTATCGTTTGTTTTTACTATAAGCACCTGAAACAAGCAAAATTAATTCATTCATTACATCGCCGAAAATCACAGAATTTAGTATTTACAACCACTCATGAAAAATCACAGAATTTAGTATTTTAAATCACAGAAAAATGGCCAGCTTACCCTTCCCCCAGTGGCATATCAGTAAGGGTGGTGCCCCAAGACTGTCTGCAGGAAAAAAACAAAAGAGAGGGTTAAATTGTAAGAAAATCAAATGAAACCAATTCAAAAGAAAATGATATTCAAAGTTTTAGAATCATTTTGAAATTGAAGTCAAAAACTACTGTTCACTTTTCGTTCATCTACAGTTTGGAAAATAGACTAGAAGATATTTTGTGTCTACAAATACAAAGTTTTATCCAGGAAAAGGGAATCCAATATGCCTGTAAAACTAAAGCTGTAGATATACTTTGTAATTTTTGTAATTTGTAGACATTTTCATTCTGAATGAACATTTTCTCATGTATACAATTTCATAGTCCATCAAGATGGACCTCGCAAGCGAACGCGAAGTGTGCGCTCGCTTTTGAGGTCCATCTAGATGGACTAACAATTTCACCATTGTGTAAATCATAACCATCATTGTAAGAAGAGATTAGCTTACCATGAATAGATCTAGGCCGTAGAATCAATATCAAACATTATACTACCCATCAGTAAGCACTTGAAAATGTGCAATGGGGTGAAAAATAGGTCTCCATTTAATACATTCTTCATAATGTGAAAATTTAGAATAAAAATTCTCATTCAGAATTAACAGTTTACTCCATTCTTAAAAACCAATCACCATGAGAAAAATTCTGAATGAAAATGACTACAAAAATGACGAAGTATATCTAGACCGTAACACGGTTTGTCACTCATGAAAATGCTTATCAGTGCTTCTGACTGTTGGAAACCAGTACCCGAAACATGTTCATTATCTGTTTTACGTCTTACTGAATGCCAAATATGTTATCTCCATGAGTACATGTAATAACTACATGTAAATATTGAAGACTAACATGATTAGCTACAGTTTCACTTGATAAGCACGTTTTACCCTGAAACCATACATATATGGCAGATAAATCTGTGTTTGGCAAAAGAAGACATCAGGACCTTCCCATCATGCCTTGCTTCCAATGGATTTTATACAGGTTGTAATGATTGGTGATATTGATGAAACATAGCAAAATTAGTAGAACTCATCCCAATTTTGCATTTCGGATATGTTTCATCATTATCACCAATCGCGACAACCCGTATAAAAGGACCCATTGGAAGCAAGGCATGATGGGAAGGTCGTGACATCTTCTTTTGTGTTTGCCAATCTTGTATGGAGATAGTTTCTGCCATTATGCATGCAGGTACATGAATATATAGGTCAAATATTCTATGTGAAATAATATAGATCAGACTTTGGTAGAAATATCTATGTAAGACTTGTAAGAAAACACTAGAGATAGCCAAAGATGGAATCTTTATTACTTCAGATTGTTTTATGCGAGTCTCATATGATGGGTATGGTTAGTTTGCGAGTTACGAGATGGTGAGTTTTAGGGTGGTGAGTTATTGGCAAGTTACTGTAGACCATTAATTGAGCAAATTATATTTTCACTCCAAATTGTGGATAAGTATTAAACCAATTAAAGGAGCATAGTCCGATTGCCTCAATTTTTATCAATCTTTTTGAGATTTTTTTACCAAAATATTGCTCATATATTTCTCATAACCCATGTGAAATTTCACGGCTGAATTATGTTTCGTTTTGGATATATACATGAAAATGTGTCTAATTATGCTTACTTCTGGAAGGGGGGGGGGGGATTGATTGGCAGTTTTTTAAATAATAACTTTCTCATTGATCTAATAGTAACTCACCTTCACAATACTCAGCAAATATCCACCCCAATGTCATTTCATCTGAATCATTCTATTGATGCAGTTTTACGTCTCATCTGAGAACAAAGTCATATGGTTTTAAGATTTGATTTTGACTGATGTTTATAAGTGCAAGGAGGAACATAAGTAGAGTAAAGTAATGTAGTCAAAAAATGTAATAAAGATGTAGAATACAACAGTTATTAAAATATGCGAAAAGGCTGATCATGACGGACCCTTGACAGAGTAGCGTAAGTTATGCTGAAAAAACCCCAACAATACCATATCACATTATACCCATCTAAAAATGAACATCATCATGTTTACTAAACCCCTCCTTGAAGTGGTCAATTTAAGCCACATAGAAGGGCAATTGCTTCAAAGCAACTTGCCAGAGCAACAACGTGATTTAGGTATTCAAACACGCTACAGAGTTGTTCATCGCTAATCAACAACGATGCATCCATGCGTCTGCGTATAAAAAAAATACGCCGACGCATCGGATGCAGAGTTGTTGATTAGCGATGAACAACTCTGTAGCATGTTTGAATACCTTTCAACAACGAAAATCTTCCTGAAAACATATAAATAAATTCTAAATGTTTTCAATTTAACAGATACTCATCTCAATAAAAAATACTTTGAAGAATCTGAAACAAAATGCTAGTTTTTAAATGATTGTTACTTTGTCGTTTTCAACTGTTCCCAAGCGCCAGTCCTTGCACGTACAAAAGTTCCCAACGCGCGATGAACAGTGCGCAGATTTATGTGCACTGCATAAACGCACCTCCGTGTATGCTGTGACGTGCGTGACGCGCTAATTTGAATACCAACTGTAGATTCATCACGAATCAACAACGATCCGCTCCTGTATTAAGAGATACAGTGAGTTGTTGAACATGTTGATCAACATTGTGTGAGTCTTGGGATTCATCAGGTTTATTTGTTTTTAAAGTATTTTGGTTCTCACAGAGATCTTTCGACTTTCAGGAGTTTTGTTTACTCCAACTGATGTTGTTGTCAGGTGTTTCTAGATTCTACTAATTCTTTGTTTGACTAGATGACGTCACAGCAAAATGTAGGATGCTACTTGACGATCGTAGGCTCAAACTTTTATGCCCCTCGTCCTTATTCATAGTTCTTTGTCTACTTCTAAGCAAGACTCCTGATAGGATGTTGAAATATATCCACGAGTTCCAGAAAACTTGTATTTGAGGATTTTAAATCCCGATAAATTTATTTCAAGTGTTAATGGTTTTGTAGGGGACTTGGAAGTGTTTTTCAATGTTGGCTGCTAAATAATAAATATGATGTTGAATTTAAATTTGATGGAATTTTTTGTTTTACAGATGCAATGAAGCAGACGATTTCACACCAGCGAAAAGTTTGATGAACATGTGCTTCACATTTTACCATGAACATGAAGGTAAATGAAGAGATACGAGGGGGTATCAAAAAGTTTTGAAGATCAACAAGAAAGAAAAGAGCTATATCAATGAACTTTTGTCAGGATAGTCACCTGTCCTTGTGTACATTATGGTGCAAAAATGATATCAATGCCATTTATTCTTTCTATACAATTGTCAATAGATGTCAACAACCTGCCTCCGCTAACCATATAAACTAAATGGAGAAATCAAAGATATGTAGCAAAATTAAATCCCAACATTTAGAAGGTTTACAGTCCAGTAAATCTATGATGATACGCTCCAAAATTAAATGTTTGATATTATGGTATAGGTAAGAATCTCCTCTTTCCATTGATACCGAAATTATGGAAATCGGTCAAAAATGACTTCACTATGACGTAATAAAGCATGGCCGACCTGAAAATGTTAATTTTAGCAAAATACAATAATATAGATTTTTGGCTAAAAGAGGACCTCTACAAAGTCGGTCTGTGGAAAGTAGGTTTTAAGTGGGAGAAATGCGTTACTTCGCACAGTGGCTATGTAAAGATGACTTAATGGTCACATAATAAAATTATTTCTTCTTGGTGATCTTTAAAACTTTTTGATACCCCCTCGTACTTTGGTCAAAATACCATATATGGCATTATCAAGGAAAATGAGTCACATGCTTGACATTTTCAATTTTGATTTTTTTATCAACCTCATTGTGCATCAATAATGATAGACCAAACCCCACTTAGAGATGCAATTATTCTTTGTAAAACCTTAACAATAAAGAAAAGCACAAGATTGTTCTTCTTTTCTTGCACTGTTACTCAAAATCAATATTTCTGACATCCTACTCATTCCCCTAGATCATGACACAAATTCCTTGATTCTTTGTGAGGATTTTGCATTGGTTAAAGCAATACTATAGAGTGTTAAAGGGGCATTGGACAAAATTTTAAATTTTATTTGAGTATGATTTACTCTTCATATGTTAGCAAATAACAGTCAATTGCCAGAAATTTTGATCAAAACCTTGAGAAAAGTCTAATTTGAATTTTATTGTGTTTGTTGATCCTGGGTATGAGGCTATTCTGTAAATGTATTTATTGATGCTATAAATCAAGAAAGATACCAAAATTCGTTTTAAGACATTCGTTTCACATCATAGATTGCAGATAAATCAAAAGAAATTAGATCTCCTAAAAAGACCAATTTTACAGAGGAGGGTGGTCGTGGCAACGGTATACGGTATCTTAGCCGATCCCCGGTGACGTCATGTCCTATACCGCCTCTACATGAAGCCGTTGGAATTCGTGGAAAAATACTACTTCCAGGATGATCACTAAAATTATTTTCGTAATCGGTAAAAAATATGATAACATATAAAAAGTGGGGTTCACGCGTGAACCCCATCGGATTTGGAATGATATAATTATGTTGATTACTATAAGAACACTTTTGTATTTTTTTGAGGAAAGGTAAAAATATGATCTTAGGAATTTTTTTCTTCAATACGTGAGTCACGTGACCCAATAGAAATACACGTAAATCGTACCCTAAATTTGCGTTTTAGAAATCCCTCGTCCCTAAATCTAGTGGATGCTATTTATTGTGTCCGCCACCGCCTGAATTTTAAAAATTCAACTATAGAGGGCAGTATTTATTGTTGTCGACAACGATACTTGAAAATAAAAGAATATCTTTATATATTTTGATATATAGGGTTTGAATTTGACAATGAAACTTTGCATGCTGTCATCATTACCGCTAATACTTCAAATGATGCAAAAATCCCAAAATGCTTGGGGGAAAGTTTGGGGATGATGCTGAACTTATCCAATGCCCCTTTAAAATGAAACACCCCTGTCACCTATGACTTTTGATTTTTTTAGCTTATTGGGTTAGTTTTTGGTAGATATTAAGACCCTCCAAATGGTTTGGCTATTATATGCTTGCCTTTTCTATTATAGCCAATTCAGGATCCTGAATTTATTTCCACAGATATTAGTATAGGAAAGTATGTGCTTTTTTATCCATTTTGCTGTTGCAAAAAAAAAGTTTTTTGACAAAATACACTGAAAATGCTTCAAGATAGTCATGTTCTTTCATTTAAGCTGTTTTTACTCAAAACTATTTCTGATCAAAATCTTATGTGCCATAACTTTGAGAACAAGATTAGTGATTGATTGAGTTAAGGGTTGAGTCTTTCACTCTAATTTACTCTCAAAATTCATGATTGTAACAATGCTAGGAACCCGGGGGATTTGAAAGTGCCGGGGGTGTGCGGCATGGACCTCAGAAGAGGGGGTCTTTCGGTGACAGGCTAAATAAAGAAAAAAGGGGTTCTTTCGGTGAGGAGCACTCAAAAAAGGGGGTCATTCAGTGAAGACAGTAAAAAAATAGAGCGTCTTTTGGTGAGGATCTCATTGCATTGAAAAGGGGGTCTTTAAGTGAGGCGCATACATTTATAGCAAAACTTGAGGTCTTCCAGTGAGGTGTTTAAACAACTATAAAACATTATCCTTGGCCTTGGGGTATTAAAACCTATTAGGTATGATCCACAGGTGTTAACACTCACATAGAGCCAAAATCATCAGAAAATACATGGTAAAACTCACTTATTTATGAAAACAAGGGTCATTCAGTGAGAGTTTTTTCTTCGGAAAATGGGGATCATTCGGTGAGAGCGTTTGAGAAAAATGTATTTATGAAAACTAGGGTCATTCAGTGATAAAGTTCTCTTCGGAAAATGGGGGTCATTCAGTGAGAGAGCATGTTAAAAATGGGGGTCATACAGTGAGAACAACTTGTTCAAAATTAAAAGGGGATCATTCGGTGAGAGGAGGTTTGAAAATGGGGGTCAATGACATCCCTGTCACATGATTTTAGGGAGTGCCCCCCCCCCCGGGCTAGGAATCCAACTTAAAGGGATGAGGATCATCTTGCAGCAACGTTATCTTTCTAGAGTTGGTCATGTATTTTAGCCAAACTCTCTTCTAGATATGATATATATATGAGCGCTGAAGATTATTTTGCTCGGAAATAAGAGGGTTTTTTTCATACATTTACCAAAAGTGACACAAGTAGCCATATTAAAATTGCAGACTTGTATGAATTCAACTGTCATGCATATGAAAAAAATTCAATTTAGTTGTATAATTTTTATCAGTCTATCTAGCCACCATCAGTGTATATGTACACTATTGGTACAGACCTGAGATCCTGAATGTATACCTCATCCGTACCATGTATACATACGCACTATATCCTGGAGCTAACATGAGAGATATTTGTGGAAGCTCGGAAGCGGCCGGGGGGGGGGGGGGGTACTTAGTACAAAAGTCATCACGGGGATGTGCCGCAAACTTGGGTAGCAAATTCAGGCTGTCTGGTATACCAATGGGTCCCTTTTCTTTGAAAAATGTGGTATTTTGATGGGTCTATTTTTCAAAATTTTCTAAAAATTGCACCAAAATGGCGCAAATTTTAGATTTTTTTCTAAATTTCAAACAAAAATCAAGAAATTTGCACCAAATTAGAGTAAATTTTCGGAGAAAATTTCCAATTTTTGCATAACTTTTGACTCAAAATTTGGGGAATTTGGTATATGGATGGGTCCCTTTTTCTTGAAAATTGGTATATGCATGGGTGGTACTTCAAATTTCCCAGCGGCACACCCCTACCAAAACCAAACTTGAGTAGCTCCCCCTGGGGGAAGCGGAGATAGACGGGCATTGACACAGATAGACTAGCACACAAACCGAGCTTGGTATATAGGAATACATGACAGCGGTGGTTAGAACATATACACAGCTATTGGTGTGTGTTGAATCTATGGTTTCAAATATGTTACGGAATATTTAGATTTGTTGAAACAGAAATGATGTATTATTTTCTTTGAATTGAATGAAATGCAGCTCACTATTTCCAATATCTTATTGCATATGTGGCAGTGATAATCAATTTTATTAACATTATAGAAGACTGGTATAATTGCATTTTTTTTGGAATTTGAAAGGTTATTATTTATTTGTAAAGAATGCATCATTTGATGTTTTTTTTTTATGATGTGCATGTGGATTTGTGTAATACAATTTATCATGTTAGAAATAATGTGCAGTTTATTACGTTTTGTTTTTTCACACTTATAAGGCCAAGAAAAAAATTGTTGTGTTGCCCTCAAGTGGAATTTCTGAAAAAATGAGTCGGTCGGTCGGATAATATTTTTGTTTTAAAATAATTTTTTTTAAAAGCACCTAAATTATGAAATTTGGGTGCATTTTCCACATTTTCTCAAAAAACACCCAATCTGAGCAAAATTGGGTGCTTTCCCGACCCTTTTTTTTTTTTTTTTTTTTTTTTGAATAGGGTCGGTTGCTCGACAACACAACAATTGCTTTGGCCTAAATCCAAGAATCCCTCATCTGATACAGGATGTTAATAAGCAAAATTGTGCAGTGTATAACTTAAAGGGGCAATTCATGATTCATTTTCATCTTCAAGGTTACCTCTGTCAAAATTGAGTTTTATAGTTAGTAAGAATCCCTGACAGGTATATGTTACAATCCCCAAGTCATTCTTTCCACTGTGCTTGCATTTTTGAGATAAGTGGTAAAATGTGTCATTTTCTAATTACTGTCGGGCCCCGACAGTAATTAAAACACAGTAGCCTATGGGAATTTTTAAAATGCTGAAAAGCTTGTAACTTGAAAACGAATGGTCAGAATCAAGTGAGTCCCGAGTTCGATTCCCTGTCCTAGCACTGTATGTGCGATGGGTATTCAGTCCATACTCACTTCTGCAGATCTCTAAGTATTCCAGTCTTCCTCATGCATTTAAGGGTTTTCTCAGAGATGCAGTTGCTTACGACTGCAGGATAACAATTTTTTTCATAAATAGTAAAAATTCAGTACAAATAAATATACCAAATACTAAATTTTAAGAAAATCTGTGGAGATTTTGCATCTCTGAGAAAACCCCTTGAAACTGAATAAAGAACGAGCTTGGACCCAATGAAAAGAAGCTTTAGAAGAGGGAGGCTATCATTGGCCATCATCAGTCTCAAGAATTCTTTATGTTTCTTGAAAAAAGATGCATTATTAGAATGTTTCTGAATTGAGAAAGAGGTTGACGAAAACAAAATTGTTATGTGAGTGTAAGAAAGTCGTAACTGCAATGGCTGCCCTAAGTTATTTTTATTTTATACTTTGTCACAAGAATGTGAAAAATCCCTCAAAAATTCCCTGTCGTATGTCAGTGGTTTTTGAAATGTTCTTCAACCACTTCAAGAACCACTGACCCAAGATTGGGATTAGATCGTGTGCAATCCAAATTTATGACAAATAGCATCTTATTGCAGATACGACTTTCTTGCACTCACATGACGAAATGCTGTCACTGAAAAGCAAGTTGTATAAAGCTACACTTTCTTAGTATATTATGTTCTCATTGTTGATGGCTGTGTTTGATTGTCAACTGCAGCAGTCGTATGCAGAGTTTGGTATTCAAACACATCACAGAGTTGTTCATCGCGAACCAACAACTATGCATCCATACGTCTACGTATTTTTATCGCGCAAGGGTGGCTAAAGAGCACGATAAAAAAACGCCGACGCATCAGATGCAGAGTTGTTGATTCGCGATAGACAACTCTGTGGCATGTTTGAATACCTTTCAACAACGAAAATCTTCCTGAAAATGTATAAATTAAATTCTAAATGTTTTCAATTTAACAGATAGGCCTACTCATCTTCATAACAATATTTAGCATATCTGAAGCAAAATGCTGTTTATGTTTGCTGCTTTGACGTTATCAATTTTTCCCAATCACAGGGCTTTTGCACATACTATAAGAGCCCGGCATGCGATGAGCAGTGTGCCGACTTTTGTGTACTGCGTAAATGCACTTCCTTAAACGCCGTGCCATGCGTAACGCGCTACTTTGAATATCAACTGTGGATTCATCACGAATCAACAACGGTACGCTCCTGTATAAGGAGATACAGTGAGTTGTTGAAAGAACATTCACCACCTGAATTCTGTGTTTATACAGGCCAATTTACCTAGAACTAAACCGAAAACCATATTTTGAAATGAATAATTTAAAAATGTAAGCATTTCTTTTAATTTTTGCAGGTGTTCCTGTATCTACCGAGTCAGTAACCAAAAGCTTCTTGTACACACACCTCACAGAGCAGCCTATATGGTAAGTCAAAAGAATCCTTTAGTCTTCAGACGGTTGACTCACGAAATGTGCTTTACCAAAAAGCTATACTAAAGAGCACATTTGCTTCTTATGATTTGGTTAGGGACATGAGTTATAACTTTTGTAGACCTATTAAATATTTACTAATACCCTGGTCACATAAGCTTCCGGTGAGATTACGATGTATTTACGGCATCAATTCAGCAGACGCCGAGCGGACACCGGCCGGTGTCCGACCGGTGTCCGTAGAGCCGTAAAGACGCCGGAGCATGCCGCAAGAGTTTAATTCTGAGTTAAAACCTTGCGGTGTATATACGATGTCTTCAGTTATGGTCACATAACCACCAGTGTCCGACCAGGCATCGCAATCATTCACCGGTGTCATACCGGCGTTGCGCCGTTGCGGCTTCTTGCGGCTTATGTGACCAGGGTGTAATCATAAAAAGTTCAACGTGCTTCTTCCCTTGAATTTGAGCAAGCTTAAGGTTCTGGTTATGATTCTAACAGAGGACTTTGTCCTTTCAACATTAGGCAACAGATTAGTGTTTTGCTTTTTAAATTTAACACAGTAGCTTAAACAAGTTAGCGAGTAATAATGGCTGCAAAAATTGCTGTTTTCTGATTTTGCAAGAAAGTACCAAATGTTTATCAACTATTAGTTATATTGCCAAATAAAGGATTGGAATAAAATTATTTTGGTTTATATAGGATCATATATACAACCATTAAGCTGGGACATCTTGCAGGGAGTCTATTAAATCCTGATCCAATGTCCAGCTGTGGCACGCCACCAAGCGTGGCCTGCCTCGGCAGCAATTCCATCACATTCATAGCCACCTTCTATGACGTATTCGGACTTAGGCTAATTTTTACCACCAAATAGCACAGAACATAGACATAAAAAATCAAATGAATTGTCCAACTTATATTAACATATGAGGGGTGCTCTTGCAAAATGAGAGGAAAATCGCTAATTTCAAATTTGTGTTTATGACATATTCTAATTCTCTATAATCTCAACTTTTGAATGATATATAATATGTCACACATTCTTACTCCATTCGCCAAAGCAGTCCATTGAATATATCGCAGTAAAAATTAGCTACAAATCAATTTCAAAGATACTTATTACTACGGTGTACAAAAGCAACATGCAATCAATTAACCATCAATAATTATAATTGCACTTCCCGGCAAAGTTGACCTTCAAAATTTTAGATATGGGTAAACACTTATACATGAAGGCGTTTTATGTCAAAAACAAAATTTGACTTTTTCACCCTATTTTAACTTTAGATGCCATTAATTCAAAATGTATATTTGCAACTTTCCTTTCATTTTGCCAGAGCAGCCAACATATGGAGAGAGATTTAGGAGGAATTACATGAATTAAATGTAATGCATGAAGTTAAGGATAAAGGGAATCCATCTGCTCAGGAAAATGTGAATCTTACTATTTTTTAATCATAAAAAAATAAATAGTTTCCACTGCATTTGCGGGGACTCGAACCATGGATTATGGCAGGGGTTACTCATGCATTACGAAGCGAGCGATCTACCGCTGAGCTATCAAGGCAGCGTTGAGATCGTGAACTGAGATCTAAAACATAAACATTAAAATGCAGTATTTTTCTTTTGTTTACATAAAAATTGCAAATTTTGCCTCATTGGAATGTTCAAATATTTGTAAATACATTATGCGAATGCATATTTCAGACAAAATGTAGATACTTAAAACAGGCAATTCACAGCTCAAACAGGGCGGACTCAGAGTCGTAATTCACGTCCGGATTATCGGGCAAAACAACGCGGATTTGTTACATTATCATTCAAAATCAACACAGCATATTTATAAAATATTGTTTGTAATTCAATAAGAAGTATCAAGCCTACAATCTGTCAAAATTTGAAACCAGTCGATATGTTCGAACATCATGAAA